>CM065734.1:9730246-9765246 GCA_033310375.1 Conus canariensis
TCGGCTGGGCTATAAGCAACATTATCTTATCTTCTCTCTCTCTCTCTCTCTCTCTCTCTCTCTCTCTCTCTCTCTCTCTCTCTCTCTCTCTCGGCTTCCCTTGTTTGGCTCCCGGCAAGACGTCTTTGACCGGCTCTTATAAAAATCTTAAATAAATGTTAGCAAACCGCCAAGAGAAGTTGAACGTCTGCATACCTTGCGCTGAAGAGTGAAGAGATCGAAGCCGAGTACCAAATTCGTTCATTTTTGTTATTATTATTAGACTCCTGAGTCAGAACACACAGAAATATGAACAACCCGGAGTCGGAAAGTGTCTTTGCTCAAATTTTCGTTGTTGCCTGAAGAAGACCTAAGAGGTCGAAACGCGTCGTGTTTTGTCTTGTGACTCGTTTGTCCACGTTTCTCTTGGCGGTTCGCTAACATTTATTCAAGTTTTTGTTTAGATTTCAGCCTGCAGTCGTCTCACTTTGCAACCGGCTCTTATAGATTTGAACCTGTATGACCTGTATTCAGTATGCCCGTTGAAGGTCTTCCACATGTTTTAGAAACCACACTTAATGCTGCTCAGTAGGAAATGACACTGTCCTCGTTTCAAATTGAGGGCAGAGGCAAACAGTCGTCATTCTCCGGTTGACTACCGACCAGTCCCCTGCCACGCCAACCGAAAGCCACCGTGCTGTTTATAACATTGCCTGTTTATTCGTTGACATTTATTTCATGAACAGCCCCTGTCCCCACCGTGCTTTCCCCATGAGAAAGAGCTTTTAAAGTTTATCTCAATAAATCATTCATTCATTCATTCACTCTCTCTCTCTCTCTCTCTCTCTCTCTCTCTCTCTCTCTCTCTCTCTCTCTCTCTCCAGACGAAAAATATATTACGGCTATTTTCTACTGATTTTTCGGTGCTCTGTATGTTTGACAAAAAAGTTAGTCTTAAGCATTTACCCCGACTTAGCCCCTAAATTGCTTTACAAACTTATCAGCAAAACTAAACTTTGAGCGACTACATATGAACATCGTGAGAAGCGGGAGCAACAGATAAATGGTGGTTCGACCTTTTTGTAACGACCTACCGGGTAAGGAAAAAAGCCATATACAACAGAAAGGGTGAACCATAAACTCTTCAGTTGAGAAAGAAACACGGCAAACTGTCTCTGTTTTTCAGAGGAGAAAAAAACAACAGAGAGAGAGAGAGAGAGAGAGAGAGAGAGAGAGAGAGAGAGAGAGAGTGGCTGGAATTCGTGCGTTTGTGCGTGCGTGCATGCGTGCGTGCGTGCGTGCGTGAGTGTGTGTGTGTGTGTGTGTGTGTGTGTGTGTGTGTGTGTGTGTGTGTGTGTGAATTTGCTAGTGCGGGTGCACGTGTGTCAGGCGACTATCTTCTGAAACGTTACTAGTACTACTATCTTCTGAAAACACTACTATAATTTTCATAAGATAGTAGTAATACTACTAACTTATGAAAATTATAGTAGTGATTTCAGAAGATAGTAGTACTAGTAACGTTTCAGAAGTTAGTAGCTTCGCGTTGCGACTATCCAGTGAAATGATCCCTGTGTGAAATTATGTCCTCTTTCTTAGTATTATTACTATCCAGGGTCACTGATCGATGGTCATTTGGCCTATTAGTGTAGAACGAGTTTATGTGAACAACTTATGACGTTTCTGACCAGTGGTCAATATCATTGACCAGTGGTCATTTTGGCCCAAATTCACTGTTTGACAGCTAGTGAGTGTAGAACGAGTTCAGGTGAACAATTTATGACGTTGCTGACCAATGGTCAGTGTCCTTGACCAGTGGTAATTTTTGCCTAATTTCACTGTTAACTGCCAGTTAGTGAAGAAGGAGTTCATGTGAACAATTTATGACGTTGCTGACCAGTGGTCAGTGTCCTTGACCAATGGTCATTTTGGCCTAATTTCACAATTTGGCTGCTAATTAGTGTAGATCGACTTCATGTGAACATAATTGGACGTTGCTGACCAGTGGTCAGTGTCATTGACCAGTGGTCATTACCCAATGTCACTGTTTGACTGTTATTTAGTGTATGAGTTCATGTTAACAATTTACGATGTGGTTGACCAGTGGTCAGTGTCATTGACAAGTGGTCATTTTGGCCCAATTTGACTGTTTGACTGCTAATTAGAGTAATACGAGTGATTCGAGAGCGAGGCTTCGAAGTCGACAGCCGCTTTTTTCTTCGTGTGCTACCGTTCAGCTTTTTTTTTTTTTTTTTTTTTTTTTTCTGCGTTGCTTCTATTGGATGTGTTTCTGTGGGATAGTTTTAGGTGATGAAGGTTTGTTGAATTTCTGTGTGTCTTGGCTGGACGGATTTTCGCTATATTTGTGGTATTTTTATTTATTTTCTTTTTAAACATTGAATCTTGTATTTTCAAAATGGCGGACTCTCACATTGAACCCGTGTTCTTGTTGAAGAGAGAATTACCACTCTCTTTTGAAAATGAACACGAGCGATCTTTTCAAGCGCTCGACATTTGTGGTAGAGAAAGTATGGTGGGTGCTCAAGAAATTTTGGGACTGTGGAGACTTTACCCATCGACGAGGGCTGCACGCAGCAAGTTGCTAATTGAGGGTTTGTCACTTGGTGGTGTTGTGCTTCGTTTGTATAACAAAAATCCTTTCGTACTCAGAGGACAGGACGACACTGAACATTCCGCTACAAAGGTGTGGATTTCTAATATCCCTCTGTCTTGCGACGGGGCGGACATCGAGTCAGCTCTTGTCAGGCTGGGAGCTGTCTTACGCTCTCCCTTGATTCTGGAGAAAATGAGGAATAGAGACGGAAAATTGACGCGATTCTACACTGGAAAGCGATTTATTTTCATAGATATCCCAGACTAACCACTTGATAGATCTGTGAAGGTTGCAGGATTTATGGCTAGCCTGTATCACAAGGAACAGCCCAAAAGAGATACTAGGGTAACAAAGTGTAATCGTTGCCTGAAACTGGGTCACTAGGCCAGGGAGTGTCCGGAAACTGTGGTTTACCTGCAGAGCCTGTCGTCTACCCGGTCATCGGCAAGGGGATCCCGTCTGTGAGATTCAGAAAGCGAGTGAGGAACCGACAGTGATGTCCGTTTGGGACCCTCTGCCATGGTTACAAGGTTTGGACACACATCTGACACTGACTCACCCCTTTCTGACAATGACACTGACTGTGATGCGACTGACAACGAGAAAGGGACAGGTCAGAAAAAGAGTGAGAAAGAAGGAAAGACTGATGTGGTGGAGGACTGTCAGTCAGACTTTAATTCTGGCCGTCATGGGAACAGAGAAAAAAGAAGAGGAGTGGTAGACCATCCAAGAGGGAAAAGATGTGGATAAGGGAAAAGATCCGGTTTTGACACGTCAGTTTAAACTGGATTTTGCAACACGTTCTCGGTCGCAAACTCCGAAACGACCACGTTTAACAGAGAGGGATTCCCCCAGTCATTCTGACAAACGTGAAAAAAACTGCCAAGCTTTCCACTGCTCGTTCAGTCACAGACAGACAGTAACAAGGGATGGGCATCGGTGATGGATGTTTGAACGGTTTTCGGCGCATCTCGTGGACTTTCCTTTGATTACCTCCCTAAAATGGCTTTATCTTCTCTTAATGTTTTTTGAGTGTGAGAGGGATAAGATCTAATAACAAAAGAATATGTGTTTATAAGTTTTTGAAAAATAGTGGGTATGACGTGATCTGTTTATAGGAAAGATATATCACTGAAAATGTGAATGAAAAATGGCAAAAAGAATGGGGTGGGAAGCTGACTTTTACTGACAAAAGTACACACAGCGGTGGGTTGGTTATATTCATTAAAAAAAAAAAAAGGCTTGCCTGTGGAGACTGAGCTTGTGTATGCATCTGAAAGAATTTTGGCCTTGAAAGTGATTTCAGGGGACAAGCAGTTGATTGTGGTTAATGTTTATGCCCCTAATATTTTACGAGAAAAACATGTATTTTTTGATAAACTAGAGGATGTTATTAAAAATGTCAGTGTCAGTAATATTGACGTGTGTGGTGATTTTAACGCTGTCTTAGATAATGAGTATGATGTAATAAGTGGTGAATATCATGATCAGCATATTGTACAGAGATTCAATAGGATGCTTAGTGAATGTGATTTACAGGACACATGGAGATTATTTCATAATGAAGAGAAGGAATTTAGCTGGTCAAGAAGAAACCCATTTATTGCTAGAATAGATTAAATGTTGACCAACTCATCCATCTTTGAAAAAGTAGTGCAAAGTACGATTCAGAGTGTGTCTTTTCTCCGATCACAGAGGATGCTTCATGTCTGTTATATTTGTAGATACTGAACATGGTCAAGGGTACTGGAAATTTAATAGCTCGTTACTTTCTGATATAAACTATGTTAATTATTTGAACAACGTTTTAGACGATTTTGAAAAGGACCCTGAAGAAGACGATCAGGTAACTTGGGAAATATTAAAAGTTAAAATCAAAGAATGTACCATCAAGTTTTCAAAAGAGAAAGTATTGTCAACTAAAAATAAAACAGCACACCTTCACGCTGATTTGAACACATTAGATACTGCTCTCAGCATTGACCCAGACTGCAGTGAAACACTGCGGAAAAGAGAGCACGTGAAACTTCAGTTACAATTAGAAGAAAGAAACAAAACCCGTGCGGAACAGGCACGTGCCCGTGCACAGTGGATAGAGCAGGGCGAAAAGAACACTACATTTTTTCTTGGTTTAGAGAAAGCTCGTGCTAACTCGAAAATTATGGAAAGTGTAAAAAATGCAATGGGGTTGAGGTTACGGGACAGAAAAAAACATTCTAGTTGCACAGAGGGATTATTTTAAGAATTTATGTAAGAAAAACATAAATAGTGATAATATGTGACAAAGAACGCAAGCGTTCTTGCGTGGTGTGGTTGTACCTTCTTTATGTAATAACGATAGAGAATATTGTGATAGTAATCTTTTAGAGCAAGAAATTAGAAGTGCTCTGAAAGAAATGAAAAATGGTTCTAGTCCTGGCAGTGATGGACTAACAGCCGAGTTCTACAAAGTGTTCTGGAGTCGTATCAGTAAGTATGTAATGGCGTCTTTTAACGCTGCATTTGAAACAGGTAGCATGTCCTCTTCTCAGCGTAAGGCCGTTATAACACTTATACATAAAGGAACGATCTAAATAACTGGCGACCAATACCTTTGACTAATGTGGACTATAAACTCCTAGCTAAAAGTCTGGCACGGCGATGAGGTAGTGTCATAGATAATCTGATATGCGATGATCAAGTTGGATATGTAAAAGGAAGACGAGTATCTACATTGCTTCGTTTGATTGATGATGTCACAGATCAGCTGCCTCAAGACAATAGACCAGGCTTACTTATTAAGTATCGATTATTTTCATGCTTTTGATTGTATTTCCAAAGAATTCATGTTGAATTCCTTTGAATTGCATGGTTTCGTGGAGCGCATCATGAATTGGGTATCAGTATTGACAACCATCTCTGTAAGCAGTATGAACTACTGTGGATGGATTTCCGAGCCTTTTAATGCGGAATCGGGAATCAGGCAAGGTTGCCCATTTTCTCCATTAGCCTTTGTTCTAGCCCTTGAACTGTTGACAATCAACCTATGGCAATCTTCTGAGATTAGGGCATTAAGTGTAAGTGTAGAGGTAAAGCTGACGATATTCGTACATTATTAATGGCCTTGTACGCTGATGACATCACATTGTTTTTAGCTGACGAAGACGATATGCGATTAGCCCTTGAAATATTTGACAGGTTTTCCTTTATAACAGGTCTGACAATAAACAGAAATAAATCTGATGCAATGTGGCTGGGAAGTAAAATAAACAGTAAACACAATCTTCAGGGTTTTACATTTAAAAATAAAATAAAAAATTTTGGGTGTGTATTTCAGCAATAGTACTTGTGCATCTGAACTAAAAGAGAACTGCTCGGGTAGAACTGACAACTATAGACGTCTGATTGCAATGTGGGAAAAAAGCAATTTGAGTATTATGGGAAAGGTGAGTATTGTAAAAACTTTCTTGATCGCACAGTGGGTCTACATTATGCAAGTAATAGTGGTACCAGATCACGTAATTGATGAAGTGAATAGATTACTATGTAGATTTTTGTGGAGGAAAAAAAGACTGCAACAAAAAAGCATTTGGAAAAGTTACCAGAATTGTACTGTGTACCCAAACAGAAAAGGGAGGGATTAAAATGATAGATTTAAAAGAATTTCAAACTGCATGTTTGCTACAATGGGCTGTCAAACTAAACTCAAACAAGGACACAGATAACGCCACAAATAAAACTAAATGGTGGCTAGTAGCCAGAAACATATTTTCTGCATTTGGAGAAAAGTGTGTATGTTTTTATGCAACAGTAAAAAGTACACACTTTAAGGGATTTCAACTTATCAAATCACATTTTTGGAACTTGATTTTACGTGCTTGGTTTAATAACAACAACCATTTAGAGTTGCCTGTGTCTCATGTGATTTGGAACAATAGTCCGATAAAGTATCAAGGAAACGTCTTGTTTTTTAAACACTGGATTCATGAAAACATACGAAGCGTAGGCGATATGTTGACAAACAACTGAAATCGTTTGATGAAATAATCGATATAGTGGGAAATTCATCCTGTCGTATCTTAGAATATAATGTTGTTTGCAATGCTATAAACAGTTTTATACGTGTTCAGCATTATTTGGATCTACAGTTATCTGATAATAGTACTCACCTCAGCTCTCTTGTCTTTTGTGGCAAACGTTTATCAACCGTTAGAGAGTTTCGAAAACAACTAGCAGATAAATAGTTATAGTTAGCCTTGTGCGGTAGGTTTTTGGAAGAGAGTATTTGACTTTTACATCACACCACAAATATGGAATTTTGCTATATGTGCAACAAAAGAAACAAGGCATCGTCTTTTACACTGGAAAATTTTGCATAATATTTATCCGACTAACATCATGCTGTATAAGAGGAAAGTCATTGATGACAACAAATGTTCATATTGCAGAGATATTGTTGACGTGATAGGTCATTTTTTCTTTGAGTGCCCTTCTGTCTTAGCATATTGGAGAAAGGTTGAGAATTATTTCTTATTAATCTTGACGTTCATGTGAAGTTCGACGTCTTAAAAATGATAGTTGGTATTACTGACCGGAACATTAGAAAAACAGCACTTAATCAACTTAATCACATAATATTAACTGGAAAAATGTGTGTGAGCATGCTTCGATGTCCATTTGTACAATATTCGAAGCACATATGTCACTACGTAATAGATTTATATTCAAATGACATCAGTCAATTCAAAATAGTTTAACAGCTGTGTGGAGATTCATTCAGAGCCTCACCCCCTCCCACACTCTGCGGGTGCACAAGCACGTACTCTAGCTCATTTACACATCCCCGCGCGCGAACTCACACATTGATGCATTTGTTGTCTTGCTTTTGGTCTTTCCTCATGACTTCGTTGTAGACCCCACTTTTTTTTCTTTTTTTTTCTCTACAGGGATGTCTTTTTAGGGGAAGAGGCTACTGGTGAGACTACTTAGAATTCACTTTTTCCCCCCGTTCCGCCCCCCCCCCCCCCCCCCCCCCCTTTCACTTCCCCAGTCTTCCCCATTCTGTTCTTCCTTTCTCGGTGTGTGCACTCCCTGCAGCGCCCTTGCCTTTTGTTTTCTCGCCTTTCGGTTCAAGGACGACTCTGTGGGGATGTACGGATCATCTTCTGGAAGTGTGTGTGTTGTGTGTGGTGGGGGGGGGGGGGGGGGGGAGGGGGGGATAGGTGAAATCTAACCTCATTGGTATCGACTGCACACACACACACACACACACACACACACACACACAACACACACACACCACACACACAAAAGACATCTACATTTGCAGCTGTCCTATATTGTATAATGCAGAACATACCTGTGTGTCATTAAATCTACAACTATATGTGCTCTACGTTGTATTGTATCACATGATACCGTATTATGCTGTGCTGTATTTGATTTGTTTTGGTGCTGGATTGTATTGTTCGTACTAATTGTATTGTATTGCATTGTACTAGTTGTATTGTATTGTATCAGCCTTGATCAAGCCCTCAATGCTCGGTCTATAATCAACTTGACTTGATCGTATTGCTTTACACTGCTCTTATTTACAACATGGTTTTCCCTGTGGTCTGCAATGCTCTACAGTGTTCACATATGTTTCATGTGGTTTGCATTGCTCTATAGTTGTAACAATTTTCTATGAGATTTGCAAACTGTATTGTCAAAACAGAGTTATTCTATACATGATTTGCGTTGCTCTATAGTTCTCGGTACTTTGCAACTCTACAGTTACGACAGTTTTCTGTGTGATTTGCATTGGCCTATGATTATGACAGTTAACATGTGAAGGCAAGGGTAATGGTTGGCAGGTGAAGGCAAGGGTAATTGTTGGCAGGTGAAGGCAAGGGTAATTGTTGACATGTGAAGGCAAGGGTAATTGTTGACATGTGAAAGCAAGGGTAATTGTTGTGCGAAGACAAGATAATTGTTGATGTGTAAAGACGAGGATGATTGTTGCTGTGCTGATGTGTGAAGATAAGGGTGATTGTTGCTGTGTAAAAACGAGGGTGATTGTTGCTGTACTGATGTGTAAAGATAAAGGTGATTGTTGATATGTAAAAACGAGGGTGATTGTTGCTGTGCTGATGTGTAAAGATAAAGGTGATTGTTGATGTGTAAAGACGAGGATGATTGTTGCTGTGCTGATGTGTAAAGATAACGGTGATTGTTGATGTGTAAGGACAAGGGTGATTTTTGATTGTTCATGTGTAAGGACAAGGGTGATTTTTTATGTGTTGATGTGTAAAGACAAGGGTGATTGTTGATGTGTAAGGACAAGGGTGATTTTTTATGTGTTGATGTGTAAAGACAAGGGTGATTGTTGATGTGTTGATGTGTAAAGACAAATCTGACTGTTAATGTATAAAAACAAAGGTAATTGTTGATGTGTAAAATTTTTTTTTTTCAGTAATACGAGTTTATGTGAACAATTTCTGAAGTGATTGACAGTGGTCATTGTCACGACCAGTGGTCAGTTTGGCCCAACTTCACTGACTGCTAATAAGTGTAGTATGAGTTCATGTGAACAATTTATAATGTGGTTGACCAGTGGTCAGTGCCATTGACTAGTGATGATTTTGGCCCAATTTTGCTGATTGACTGCTATTAGCTTTGAGGTCCGGTTCGATTCCTGATGGAGGCGATGGATTGTTCAGTCCTGGACTGACTTTTACCCAGAGTGAATGATTGTGGGCTCAGCGGGAAGACTGAAACCACGCAGTCGAGATTCATCAGCTTAATGCGGGTGTTGCTGTAATTTCATGATCTACACTGCAGGTGTCTGTAGTTAACAGCAGGGTAATGCCAGGGCCTGTATTTTTGGGAGCAATTCAGACAGTCAAATCGGGGAATGATATGTAAATTAGATTAAACTCCAAAAATGATTGGCTGTTTAGCCTAATTTACATACTAATCCCCGCTATGATTGTCTAATTCGCTTCCATAACTACAGGTTCTGTCTGAAAACAGTTTTTACAAGGTAGTATAATCAGAGACTGCAGAGACAGTAGATAAAGAGATGCGACTCTCCTTCCTTTTCGCGACGCACCGTGCGATAGTGACCGCAACTCTGTCGACCCGTTCACGACGAGCCGTGCCCTGGTGACTGCAGCACTGCTGTACTGCCCGGACATGCCGTGCCTTCGTGACGGCACAACTATAAAAAAAAAAATTCCCATGTTCTCTCGTCAACCGTCTAGGGGATGCAGCTGCCATAAATATTTTGAACAGGGTTCTGGCCACTGGAAGGGTAAGTTTACATGCACCAGGGATGACCTTTGTGACCCCAGAGTAGTCCGAGTACAGAGACCTGTCTGGCACTGGAAGGCACGTGTGGAATTTCCTGCTTCACCAATGATTTAATTTCCTATAAAAAAAATCAAAAAATCACTTGCATTACCCATATTGAATACCTCAGGCTTTCTCTGCATCTGTTCAAAGTAAGAGCGAAGTGTTATGCCCCTTTTCTTCCTCATCTGCTGTTGTCATACTAACCAAACAACGTAAACAAGATTGTGTTCTCCTATGTTTTACTTATGTTGTTTCTGTAACAGTAGCGTTGCTATTTTACCCAAAATGTATTTTATTCTATGCTCGTTACAAAGTTCGCGCTTTGCCCTTAACGTTGATATATAGAAATTGCTTGTTAGGTTTATATTAGGAGACAGACATCGCACGCACGCACATATACTCACGTACACAAATTACATGCATGCGCACTTCGCTCGCACATACTCGCACACACGGGTGCGTCCAATACGCGCGCGTTTGGTAATTTGACTACATACGCGCATATACCATAAGCGCGCGTTGTCAGTGTACGATAGGCGTGCATATTTTCGGCCAAGGTAGTAAAATGAACTGTCTGTTAAGTGCGCATTTCCTTCAGTTAGAAATGTTATTCCAAAATCTTTCTCCACACCATTCGGCAATACTTACACGGACTGTACTGTTAAACGCTGTTTGAAGTTTATTTACAATAAGTAAAAAGTCTGAGCATGGAAATCTTTCTCTCCACTCCCACAAAAGTAAAAAGTATGCGCATGGAAATCTCTCTCTCTCTCTCTCTCTCTCTCTCTCTCTCTCTCTCTCTCTCTCTCTCTCTGTCACACACACACACACACACACACACACACACACACACACACACACACACACACACACACACACACACACATAAAGTTTACCGCAGAAATTAGCAGTCAAACAGTGAAATGAGGCAAAAATGACCACTGGGCAATGACACTGACCACTAGTCAGCAACATCATGAAATGTTCACATGGACTCATTCTACACAAATTAGCTATAAAACAGTAAAGATTTGCCAAAATGACCACTGGACAATGACACTGACCACTGGTCAGCAGCGTCATGAATTGTTCACATGAACTCGCTCTACACTGACTAGCAGTGAAACAGTGAAATTGGGTCAAAATGACCACTGGTCAATGACACTGACCACTGGTTAGCAACGTCATAAATTGTTCACATGAACTCGTTCTACACTAACTAGCTGTCAAACAGTGAATTTGGGCAGTGGGGCAGTCAGGGTAGTAAATATCAGTGAATCGTGCACTTCATAGTAGAAGCATGCCATTTGGTATGTGGGTACCTAGACTCTTTCTGATTGATATTAGAGAGGGAAACACAATGGGCGTGACCTCTGGAGGGCGTGGTCATTCATTTAATTAGGTCAGTGTGTCATGTTCTTTTTTTTCGGTTTTTGCACAAAACAATGTATTCTTGCAACAAAAAACTGCTTCAGAATAACCCTGAGTATGTATCTGATGAGACATATGAAGACAAGTCTATATTGAAGCTAACTTGTAAGGCTCTAATAAATTAGGTCATGTAAAAGTAGGTAAAAGTCCTTAAAATCTTATTATTTCCATTTTTACAGTTTTTTTTTTGGCTCCACGTAGTTTGCAAAGTTCATAACTAACAGTGATTACCTTTATAGCAGAAAAAATGATGTAAACTTATTTTTGAAAATGAAAACAAGCATTTTGTCATTTAAAAAACAAGTAGGTCAAGTATTTTTACTACTAAATGGCTTATCTTTACATGTTTTGGTATCAGATTTGACCAATCCAGCTGCTTCTAGAAGGGAAAGATAGGGTTTCAAGTACTTGATTGTCTCTATACTTATTGCCTAAGTTGACAGACTGTTGAGTTGCCTTTTTATATGGCAAGATTTGACCTATTTAGGACTCATTCGCTATGAATATACTATGTGGTTTGTTAAATATATCATATAACTCTAAAGCACCATATATTCCGATGAACATTAAAGGGAAACAGTTTGTGAATGTCAGTGCCAAGCAAATGACATAAATCAGATTCAGACACATACATTTTTCTTCTAAAGAAAAAAGTTTGCTTTGCCTCACGTCACATTCAAATCAGCTCACTTGTTCTGGTAGCAGTCTCCACCACATGCGCAGAGGGCGGTACATTGCAGGTTGGCCTTCGCACATTTGCAACGTCTTTTGCAGCCTTGCTTGCATCCACAGTGAACCAGTTCACGACATGAATCCTGTGCCTGCCGAAGAGTTGTCCACACGGGCTGCCACATTTGCCCCTCTTTTTTCCAACCCCAGTCTGCAGGAGATGGGAGCACAGGTTGTTTTGCTAGACACTGACCCCAGACATGTCCAGCTTGGTAGATAGCACGGAGAAGATGTTGTCTAAGAGCTGCTGAAGTTGGAGGAATGTTCTCAAGGAGCCTTCCTTGCTGAGCAAACAGTTTCTTCCTAGCCTGGTCAACTTTATGGAGTGCACTCGTACGTTCGTACATGAGTACAACAAACCTCTCGAAGGTTTCCAACAAAGCATCTGTCAGTGAACATGGTCTGTCCATGATGGCCAGGAAGGAGTCTGTCACTTCAGGAAAGATAGTCCATGTATTCCACGCTGTTGTCTTGCCCCTGTTGCTGAAAAAAAGACACTGTGTCACATCCAGAAAAGACATGAAATGCTGGAAGGGCCTTCGATTTTGTTGGTCCAAGCTGTCTGGCTATTTGATGAGAAGTATATAGACGAAGTAGGAATGTTATGCCAAAGACAGGGGCTGTTTGGGGATTATCTTGGAAGTTTTCAATATAAGCCAGAACCTTAGCAAGTGCAATAGCATGCGCTGTTGATCTATTTGTTGTTTCTTCTGATTCTTGAGCCTGGTTTGCTGGTACACGTCTGTAGAAGGCAGACAGGCATTTGATGTGATAATGAAAATCCATTGCCACCATGTCTTTGACAGCAAGTTTTCTGAGTAGCTCTTGATCGTTCAGTTGCTGAGCATGTGCACGAACTTTATCATCCAGGGACAAAGTAAGAGCTCGATGAAGCCCTGCTGCACCAGAGATCCATTGCAGAAAAAGCATGTTGGTCCTGTGCCCATCTCATCTGTCTCACAGCTAGATTCATCTGCAAGTTTCCGTGTTTTCACAGGACTGGGTTTATCACTTGCTAGCTGTCTTTTCCTGTTTTAATCAGTGTTGCTTATTTTTGCACGACCGGATTTGTGCCAAGAAGCTTTGTGCTTCCTCAAGGTCTCCTCGAAACAAGTTCCTTCATCCAGTTTAGACAATGGAATAGAAAGTGGGGACTCACCTAACTCCTGAAAAGCTGTCAAATTGTAAGCAACGTAGGTATACCCTGCTCCATCTCCTTTTGCTTCCTTTGCTGGGCATATCAAAGGTGCTTTGCTTGATGGGTTCTGGCACAGAGCGCACAGATTCCAGTCAACTGTCAAGTCATCAACTTCTTCAGAGGGAAATGTTATACTGGGGTCGTCTATCCTCTTATAGTCACGAGACATCCCCACTTTCTGACTGCCTACAAATTCGGAACTGCACCATAGACAAAAAAAGCAAAACCTGAGTTTTGACGTCAATGGATGACCATACAATTTGCACTGGCTCAGTTTTGATTCCGCAATAACGACAACCAACTTACCAAGTTCAAAGAATTGATTTTTATGTTTTGTTTTATTATTTTAGCATTTGTTATCAATACAATTAAAATTCATGTTGATGCGAGCTTATAATTGATATTGTTCTTGTAAATAAGAACTGTGGCATTTGTGGTCAAACAGACATTGGCAGTAATGTAAAAAAAAACAACAACACAAGAATCGCTTTGGAATTCTGGCTGAATGCAGTCTTTATCTTAAGAAGAACAACTTGAATATTTCTAATATTTAAAAACCGATTTTTAATCATTAAAACTTAAACTGGATATGAAACTGGATAAAAATAATGTATATAAACTCCCCAGCTGTGAAAAGGTTGCTTAGTCACAGTCAAATAGTTGCATTATGCAGAAAGCCGCTTCAATGCGCTGAAACTTGATTTTACAAAAAGACGTCAAAATCAGTACACCAAGAATGAAACACAAGCCATCAGGGGAAGGGGAAAAAAAAACACCTCTAGCACAGCCGTTCGCACGCGTGATGGCCACGACCGGTGATATATTTTTTTGCACTCTCATAGGAATATTTGCAACCACATCAGTCTTATATGTAGTTTTTCCCTGATTACAAGTAATGTACATAGACATTTCTGTTCTCAATTTTATTTGATATTCACATGTCTCAACCGTCCTTTAAACGGAAGAAACTTAATAGAACACCAAGTGAAACGTGTTGCTTTTCACGTGGGTAACTCCGCTGACTATACACCGCTGGCAGCGATGACAGATCTAGCGCAGGCGCGTGTCTGCTCCCCGACCTTCGGCTGCGGGATCCTTTGGGCTCGTGCTATGGTGTTCTAATTGTCTCAAAAATTCAGTTATTGAAAACTTTCATCGATCACTGCTCCTAACACAGGGGGCTGTGATCGTGTTTCCCTCTCCAGACATAATCAGCATGGTTCATAGTATCATTGTGCAAGAGGAAATATTTCTACTAAAAAACGCAAGATCATAAATCTGTGTAACTCTGTGTGTGTGTGTGTGTGTGTGTGTGTGTGTGTGTGTGTGTGTGTGCGCGTGCGTGTGAGTGTGTGTGTGTGTGTGTGTGTGTGTGTGTGTGTGTGTGTGTGTGTGCGTGCGTGTGTGTGTGTGTGCGTGTGTGTGTGTGTGTGTGTGTGTGTGTGTGTGTGTGTGTGTGTGTGTCAAGTCAAGTCAAGTCAAAATTATCTTCATTGAGGGTTAAAGAATAAGCTTTCAAGCTTTTTTGCATCCTGCCCTCATAAACAATAAAGAAACTAAGTAACATATAAATAACCACAAGCTCAAAAAAAATTTTTTTTAAGCACACAATTTCTGTCGTGCAAATACATAACTCTCATGAAACATGAAACAATAATGAAACTATTGTTTGAACTTCAAGTTCAAGCACAAGAGAGAGAGAGAGAGAGAGAGAGAGACAGAGAGAGAGAGAGAAGAGAGAGAGAGACAGACAGACAGACAGACAGAAGACAGATGGGGATAAGGGGATCGTATTGATGGAAATGACTTCAATTGATGCGCAGAGTTTCCATCAGATACATTTTCAGTACTCTTTTAAATGTAGGTTTTGAGGGACATGATTTTATGGTGGAAGGCAAATTATTCCACGCGGTCCCTCCAGAGTACAGAAAACTTGATTTATACAGTGTGTGTGTGTGTGTGTGTGTGTGTGTGTGTGTGTGTGTGAGAGAGAGAGAGAGAGAGAGAGAGAGAGAGAGAGAGAGTAATTTTTTTTGGTATACGAGGGGTTGTTGAAAGTTAAAGATAAATTCCTACTGGACTGCGTAATAAGTGTGGGCACAACGAACAAAGAAAAGAATAATAATTTTAACATTGTAGGTAATGTCAATGGCGTCGATCTATAATGTGAAATATTAGTACCAGCCTTGTGAACTGTATTCTTTGCTCTTGGACAATCTAGTAATAGGTGATTTACACTAAGAATTTCTCCACATACTCATTTAGCATTTTTGCTGTATTTGGTTCGAAGTGAATTCAAAGCCATCCTATGAATTAAGGTTACTACCTCTCTACTACCTCTACCGGACTTTCGAGTTTGTCTAATTGAGTCTTGGGGTGAATGTCAGGATTTGGTTGCATACAATTGTGATAATATTGACTATCTGCGTCTTTCAATAACCTTTTGAAACTGTTAAGCGGATGCTTTATTAATCAAAGTTAACACTACAAAAAGTGTTGCTAGTAAGAATTGCTACCCATTTAATAAACTGTTCGCCGAAACCAAAGATATGGAACGCATTTAACATGAAAGTACGTGATATTGAATCAAAGGCTTTTGAGTAGTCTAGAGCTAAAAGATAACCAGCTTTGTTTGTGTTACTTAAGTACTCAATGACATCGTCGATTGTTCTGATAACTGTTGATTTTGTTCTGATAACTGTTGATATCCGACCCTTAAGATATCCAACTTGGTCTTCATTAATTAATTTTGATATTACTTTGCCTAATCTTCCTGCCAAGACTTTTGCTAGTATCTTATAATCAGTGTTCGTGAGTGTAATTGATCTCCAGTTACTCAACTGTTCACGCGCTAGCTCTTTCCCTTTATGTAACAGAATTATTATACCTTGTTTCTGTGTGTATGACAATTCTTTTTCAAACGACTCGTTGAAACAGGCCGTTAACAGAGTTTTTTTTTGCTCCAAAAGAATTTCATGAATTCTACCGTTAAGCCGTCACAACCTGGAGATGAACCATTCTTCATTGCTTTCAGAGCACAACTTACTTCTTCTGTAGATATTAGTCCTTCACAAAGAACTGCTTCCTCATCATCTAGCGTAGGGAGTTGTACATCTGCAATGAAGTTATTCATAGTTTCTTGTATATTTTCTGTATCCGTGCTCTGGTTATATAGATGAGTATAATAATGAGTTTGTTCTTCCAATATCTTTATTTGGTCGGTTATAACTTCACCGTCTTCTCCTCGTAACCTTGTGATCACCTTTTTCTTACCCCTTACTTTTTCTAGGTTTACAAAATACTTTGTGTTCTTTTCCCTTTCCTCTATCCATTTTACCCGAGATCTAACCTGTGCACCCCTAGCTTTCTCAAGAGCTAATATTTCTAACTGCTGCTTCACTCGAAACATTTCCCTTTGCGTTTGAAGATTAGTTGGATCGCTAACTATTTGTTCTTCCAATTTTTTAAAGCGACACTGTAGTTTCAATGTTTCATTTTTCTTTACGTAAGCTTCATACTTACCATACTCTGTACAAAACTCTCTTATTTTGTATGTTGCAAGATTCCCATATTTCTGTGGGGTTACTCTTTGTTTGCTGGTTAATTTCCACAAGAGATTCATCTAGTATTTTGTTCATACGCTGTTGAAAACCGAGTCTTGTAAATAGGAATTGTTAAAACGCCAGTAACCTGGACCCTTCATGAACTGGTTATTATTTAGTTCAGTCAAAACGGCTTTATAGTCAGTGTTTGGAACTATGGTTACATCACACGCGAAGCAGAAAGGCAATAGTTCTTGGTTGACGAAGCAGTAATCTATTCTGCGTACGATGAAGGGATGCTGTTTGCACCATGTGTATTCTTTTTCCGTACCGTGAAGGATCCTCCAAACATCAGTTAGGCTGGAACTCGTTATCAATTTGTTAAGACTATCTACCTCATTTTTTGAATGTGGATGACCTGATATGACATCGAGTTCGCTGTCTACTGTGCAGTTGAAGTCACCAGTTACCAGAAGTTTGTTATCCGAGTACTGACGTATGATATTCTGTAGTTCTGTGAAGAATCGCACTTTATCAGCATTATCGTTCGGTGCGTAAATATTTATGATGATGACATTGAGTTCTTGGGTTTTTACTGAAGCTATCAGAATTCTATCGTATTTGTTTTCTATCTGTACTTCGCCGGAAAAATGCTTGGAGACTAAAATGACTTCCCCTCTACTGTGCTTTGTTCCTTTATTATGTATGATTTTCCTTCCCCACTGCTTTTCCCAAATATCAATGTCTTTTTTTTTGTAATGTGTGACTCTTGGATACATATGATATCACATTTTTCGTCCTTTGAAATAGTTGAACATCGCCTTTCTTTTCATGTTGTTTCTTAGCCTTCTGGCGTTGATAGACAATACTTTCAAAGCGTCCATCATAAAACATAATTATGCTCGGGCATTTGAATCACATTTCAGAGCTCTTAGTCCATTGACATAGCTAGGTCCGTCAAACCAAGCGGCAATGAGGGGGGGGGGGGGGGGGGGGGGGGGGGAGGCTAGACTATGTGGTCATTCATTTCATGAAATATGGTGTCATCGTCGTCAGTGTCACAGTCCATGTGTTCAGCTAGTTTCGGTCGTTTGTCTGTCTGGTACAAAGGGGAATCCTTGGACTGGGGTCGTTTACCGACCCGGAGCCGTTCCTTCTATACGTTTTTAGTGTAGTCTGTCTTTGCTTTTTCCTTGATCTGCTACGGTCCAAGGAACTGTCTGTATTGTTCTTGGTTTTGTCCTTTTCACTGTCGTCCACTCCGTGTTCGGTCATGGCACTGTCTTCACTGTTTTCAGTCGTGTGCTGTGCATTGTCTGTTGTGAGGTTCGTTGTAGCATGACTTGTAGTTTCACTGTTTTCAGTCGTGTGCTGTGCATTGTCTGTTGTCGTGAAGTTCGTTGTAGCATGACTTGTAGTTTCACTGTTTTCAGTCGTGTGCTGTGCATTGTCTGTTGTCGTGAGGTTCGTTGTAGCATGACTTGTAGTTTCACTGTTTTCAGTCGTGTGCTGTGCATTGTCTGTTGTTGTGAGGTTCGTTGTAGCATGACTTGTAGTTTCGGCATGCATGCCACACGCTGGATCTCCAGCCTTATGTCCGTCGCTGAAGCACTGTCTGCATTTAATTGGGTTTTTGCAGTCTCTAGTGCTGTGGCCCTTGGAGAGACAGTTGCGGCAATCTGCATCCTGCTGCTGTCTGATAAGCTTTTGCTCTGGATTTCCCAACCATTCCCAGTAACAAGTGGAATCAGGCAAGGATATCCGTTTTCGCCCCTCGCTTTTATACTGTCAATTGAATTGCTAGCGGCTAAAATCAGGAACAGTAGCATAAATGAAATAAGTTTACCTAAGTGTAATCAGAACGGACAACAAATTGAACAACTGAAAATAAAACAACTTGCCGACGATACGACACTTTTTCTTCAAAACAAAGAAGACATTGTAAACGCCTCTTCGATTGTCACAGAATTCTCAAAATTTCAGGTCTTCTGTTGAATCACACGAAAACCAAAGCCATGCGGATTGGTATTCACAACGACGAAGAAAACATACCGTTTGAACTTACAGACAAAATCAAGATTCTTGGACTATTCTTTAAAAACAATACAAGAGCCCAGTACATTGAAGAGAACTGGATAAAAAGATGGGAGAAAATGCATAGTCTTATAAAATTATGGAGCCGTAGAGATCTTAGTATACGTGGAAAAATAGTCATCGTAAAGAGTCTCTTAGCAAGCCAGTTTATATTCGTAATGCAATCAACTGGATTACCAGAAAATATTCTCACGGAGTTAAACCGTACTCTGTATAAATTCATTTGGCAAAGGAAGTACTCAAATAAAAAAGCATTCGAAAAGGTCAAGAGAAAAGTGATGGAAAACAGCTATGAGCACGGTGGTCTTAAAATGACCAACATATGCCAACTACAAACGTGTTTTATCTTCAGTGGATAGGTAAACTATACATGGCAGGGGATGGTGATAACTGGGGTCTTATTCCCAAGTGGTATTACCACCAGACAGCAAGCGGCAATCTAATATATGAAATAAACTGTAAGCCGATTGAAATGCAGAGAGCTCTTGGAAAAATTAAAAGCGAATTCTGGAAAAAAAAGTTCTTTGCACTTACCTGGAGAACAAAACGCTAAAAACAATGGGAAAGGTAAATATAAATAACTTCAAAAATCAACTAATATGGAATAACAGGTTAATACAATATAAAAATCATTCTGTCTTTTTCCATGCGTGGAAAAATAGTGGAATAGAGAGAATAAAAGATTTGATAAACCTGAACGAATCTAGACTTTTAAACATAGAAGAATTTCAACAAAAAATAGACCAAAGTCCAGCCATCACTATTTTCGAACTAAACGCGGTAATTAACGCTCTCCCAAAGCAATGGAAAGAATGGATTAGTCAACAACAAAAAAGACATACACCACGGGTCTGACCTATCGTTGTTGCTCCAAAACCGAAGAAACCAGATGAGATACGGATCTGTGTTGACATGCGACTACGAAATCAAGCGATCAAACGAACACGTCACATCATGCCAACCATTGATGATATTCTGATGCAACTGAATCAGTCAAAAGTTTTCAGCAAGATTGACGAACTATGAATATCATCAGTTGGAACTAGATGAGGAATCCAGAAAAGTGACAACATTCACAATGCTAGTTGGACTCGGATAATACAAACGCTGAATTTTGGAGTCACATCTGCTACAGAAATATTCCAAAACCACATAGCTGAACTGATTGCTGACATTCCTGGCACTCTGAATACAAGTGATGACATCCTGATCCATGGAAAGATTCAGGAAGAACATGATATTGCTCTCAAAAGAGTGTTTCAGTGTAAACAATCTCACTCTCAACAGTCTAGTGTGAGTTCAACAAGGGCCACATTGAGTTCTCTGAATACGTGTTTGGAGCAGAAGGTGTGTCACCTGATCCAAAGAAAGTTGATGCTATCCATCAGGCAGCAACTCCGACAAATGCCAAAGAAGTCCGAAGTCTGCTGGGCCTGACAAACTATGTGTCAAGATTCATCCCACGGTATGCTGACATCACTAGATCACTGGAATATCTGACACGGAAAGATGTTGAGTGGAAGTAGACCTCAACGGAAGAAAATGCCTTCCAAGAACTCAAGTCATGCCTGACAAGCAGTACTACTATGAAATATTACGACCCCGACTTGGAAACAGAATTCATTGTTGATGCTAGCCCCAATGGACTAGGCACTATTCCAGCGCAACGGGACAAAGATGATGTATCTCACATTGTGGCATACGCAAGTCATGCTGTCACTCATGTGGAATCACGCTACTCTCAGACAGAAAGAGAGGCCCTTACCGTTGTTTTGGCATGTGAACATTTCCATCTCTACCTGTGATATCAAAGTGATATCAGATCATAATCCGTTAGAAGGGATGTACAACAATCCAACCTCCAAGACATCTGTACGCATTGGGAGATGGAACCTCCGCCTGCAAACACACGACTTTGTTTTGAGATACAAGCCTGGTGCAGAAATCCTGCCGACTTCCTCATCCGGCATCCAGTGAAAACTGCTGTCAATCAGACACCCATGAATCGAAAGTCGCTGAAGAGTACATCAAGTTTCCCGTGGACAACACTGTACCTAAAGCCATGAAGTTAGGAGAAATTAGCAAAGCAACAAAAGAGGATCCAACACTTTTAGCAGTGAAAACAGCCGTCAAGACCAGTAACTGACATCCACTTACTGACTGTGCTGTTGATCTCTACTCTTTTCACATCTTCAAAATGATAAAAGATAAAGTATCAGTCAGTGGGGAGTACAACATTCCTCTTCGTAGAGATCGCATTGTGATGCGGAAATGTCTTCACAGTGGATTTAGCTCAAGAAGGTCATCAAGGCATTGTAAAGACAAAGAACCTTCTCAGAGAAAAGGTTTGGTTGCCACACATGGACAGAATTGTGGAATCAAAAGTGAATTCTTGTCTTGCATGTCTGTCCACATCCCCCATTCATCCTTCTGATCCACTGAAGATGACAACGCTTCCCAAGCAACCCTGGTCTGAAGTCAGTCTGGACTTCACAGGATCATTTCCATCTGGAGAATTCCTCATGGTTATGATAGACGACTACTCTAGATTCCCCGAAGAAGAAATTGTTCGTAGCACCTGTGCAAATGCCATCATTCCTAAACTTGATGCTATTTTTGCAAGACATGGCGTTCCGGACGTTGTAAAAACTGACAATGGTGCCCCATTCAACAGTCATGAGTTTGCGCAGTTCTCTAAGCACCTAGGTTTTCAACACCGCAAAGTCACACCTCTTTGGCCTCAAGCAAACGGTGGTGTGGAAAGATGCATGTGCATGCTGATGAAAACTGTTCAAGCCGCCCAGGTGGAAGAAAAATCGTGGCGACAAGAACTTTTTCAAATTTCTGCACAACTATCGTGCAAGTTCGAGTTCTGCAGAAATCCTCTATGGCAGAAAGATGAAAATCAAAATCCCAGGAATCGGCATCTAAACAGACGAGTTTCAGAACCTCGATGAAAAGATCAGACGTTCTGATGCAATCGAAAAGCAGAAAATGAAGATCTGTTCTGACAAACGCCATGCTGGAGATTGCAATATCCACGCTGGTGACACAGTTCTCATTCGCCAAAAGAGAGAAAACAAACTGACACCTTACTACTCTCCTACACCTTTGACAGTCACTGCAAGAAATGGTTCAATGATCACATCAGGAAGAAGTGAGCAAGAAATGACCCAAAACTCATCATTCTTCAAGAAGGTGACCGCACCACATCTGATGCTACATCCATAGAACCTGCCGTCATTATGCCCACTTTTGACACTACAGCAGACAAACCTGCCACGCATGCTGATGAACCGGACAATTCAGCAATGACTGATGCTAACTCAGAACAGCCAGATGCTCCGCCCTATGTGAACAATCCAGCATCAAGACGAACTCGCTGTTCTGGACGATCTCGAAGGAAATCTGCCTACCTCAAGGACTTCATCACAAAATAAAAAGCGTTAAAACAAAATGAACAATCTAGATGAAACTTGTTCAAGTTCATGATTCTTCAGTAACATTTTGTCAAAGCCAGTTCTGACTATTTTGTTAATAGATCTAGTTGCAAAGTGAGACGACTGCAGGCAGAAATCTAAACAAATCTTAAATAAATGTTAGCGAACCGCCAAGAGAAACGTGGACAAACGAGTCACAAGACAAAACACGACGCGTTTCGACCTCTTAGGTCTTCTTCAGGCAAGACACAAACAAATAGGACAATGAAAATGAACGAATTTTTTTTTCACCTAGCTTTGATCTCTTCAGCGCTAGGTAGGCGTTGAATCAACGCCTACATAGCGCTGAAGAGATCAAAGCTGAGAGGTCGAAACGCGTCGTGTTTTGTCTTGTGACTTGTTTGTCCACGTTTCTCTTGGCGGTTTACTGACATTTATTTAAGATTTGTTTTGTTAATAGTTAATGCTCTTTTGATAGTGCTCTGTTGTTGAAGTTTAGTTTTCATTTCATAGTAAGTTCGTATTGTGGAGTTTTCTCCAAAAGTAATGAAAGTTTACAGTTTATTTGAGAACATTTCGAAATTTAGATACTTGATTATATAGGCTATATTGTTTTCTTGCAAAATGGGGAGGGATGTAATATCCACTCTATGTGTGTAGAAAGACGCTATCTTAGTCCATAGAAACGGAAGTCCCGCATGTTGCTGTTAGTGACGTCAGAGCAACAAAACGAATCTCAAACAGCAGCAGCCAGCCTCTGTAACTCTCATCTATTAGTGTAAAGTCTACACAAAAACTCTACAGGTGATGTCTCATGCAGGGTGGAAAAAAAATGCTAAGCGAAACTATGATGCCCATCCATCTCTGACAGCATATAAGGGCCATTGGATTCTGTATTGTTGAGGAAACCATTTGTTTCCATGGTGACTTTCATCTCTTTATCATCAGAATCCCCAGCAACTGCTGTGAAGGTTCAACCACAGTGTTTCACAGAAGTACACAACTTGTAATAAAGCAGGTGTCACCTTCAAACAAAAACCAAAATGTTATGGCTCCATGAACCTCTAGCAAAGCTTAATCTTATAAAGTAGGGGAAACGCATAAAAGAAAAATAGAGTTTAAAAACATAAGTAAAATAATACATGTTAACCATGTCCTTGAGAAACATTAAAGCTTCTGATGGAGACTGGAACACATGCACAGTAAACGTAATTGCCTGTACTGTAAAGTAATCCAAACACACTCACCAAACAAACAAGTGTTGAAGCAGACTGGAAGTTTAAACATGTTTACTCGGGTCTTTTAGTCTACTGGAGCAAGAACAACCCTCTCAGATTCAACCTGAAGCTTTTGCGACTGGTCTGTCCATCTGCCTACATACATGTGAACTATATAGACTGTGACAGCAGAACTGCACAGGAAAATCAAATCAGAAAAAGAGACATGTAGAAGAATACTGGTCACCTTCTGTACTGAGAAAGTCCACAGAACCATCAGTAAGAGAGTCATTACGAAGACCTGTTGACAGCAGTGAAACAAAGAAAGCTGTATTGATATGATCATTTGACAAAATCACACAGAATGTCTGAGTCCATCATCCAAGGAACAGTGCAGGGGAAGAGGAGATAGGACAGAGAGAAGAGGACAGACTACGTTGCTCAATGGTCTGTGACGAGCTTTGCCACAACACAAAGACATGCCCACAATCGTCAGAGGTGGAGACAACGGCCACAGTATGTAATATTGCAGTGTCTCCCACTGTCCTGGTTGGCTCTGGGACCAGTGAAAATTTAGATATTGAAAGAGCTGATAATCTCACTAGCTGAACAAAGAATCACGTCAAACTCTTGACAATAGAGGAAACAAAGTTCAGAGAAACAAATCCCTTCATACTTGAAAATACCCGGGCACAAATTTGTGGAGAGAGAGAGAGAGAGAGAGAGAGAGAGAAGAGAATGATGATGATGATGATGATGATAAACTTTATTTCCAAGGGTAACAGATAAGCAAACACATGCTTTTTATCATCCGGCCCTTGCTCCGCTAAGGGACTAACTAAGCATGAGAGAGAGAGAGAGAGAGAGAGAGAGAGAGAGGAGAGAGAGAGCAGTGGTGGGATACAAAGGTATGTTAAATTAAAAGTGTCAAGCTTCTCACCAACAGCATATATCGTTCATAAAACTGCATGAAAGCAAACAGTAAAGACCTTTTTCTTCCCTTTCTTCTCCAATCCGAAATCTTTCACAGGATACTGGAATAACTAGCGACAATGGGGTTTGGAACTATCAAAGAATGCCATGAGTCTTTCTGACAGTGGATCAATGACTTAACGTGCTCTCTGATCAGTAACCTGGCTGTGGCTGCTTGGGAAGGAAGGAGGACAGAGGATGGAGAGAGAGAGAGAGAGAGAGAGAGAGAGAGAGAGAGAGAGGTGTGGAATGGGGAGGGGGTGTGGAGTGTATTTGGTGAGAGGAGGGGAGGTTGAATGGAGGTCACGGTGAGAGATGGAAGATAGAGGGTAGGAGCCAAAGAAAGCGGTTGTGGTCAGCAGGAAACGAGTTGGTCGGAGTGAAAAGTAATGGGAATGTGTTATGAACCAGTGGGTGTTAATTTCTCTCTCTCTCTCTCTCTCTCTCTCTCTCTCTCTCTCTCGGAGTGGCCTCCCCTGTACGGCATCTGGCAAGACGTGTTTCAGCCGCTCCGGCAAATTTCTATTCGTATCGACTGTAAGTCGTACAGCATGCCTGTGGAAGGTCTCCCGCCCACTGTAGAAGCCACACTCAATGCTGCACTGGAAGAAATGACATTGTCGTCATTCAAAATAGAGGGCAGAGGAAAACAAACTGTCGTCGTTCTGCGGTTCTCTTCAACTACCGAACAGCCCCCTGCCACGCAAACTCAAGGCCACAGCATTGCATATCGTCGCAAGTGCCCGTCACAGCTGAACAGGGATAGGCACAGAGCAGAGATTTACAGAAACAATCAAAAGAAAATGGCAAGTGAAAAATGATGTTCTCCATCCAGTTTATTTTTGCCGACACCTCCTGGCGTATTTTACCACGTTGAAAGAACCAGCGAGAGTCGTGTTACATGTGATGAGATTTTCAATGACAATCATCTCCCTCCGTCTGTAACTCAGCCTGCAGAAGAAACTCAGCACAGTGACAAGCAAACAGAGATCGACTTGGAGCAGTGTGACAGAGAATCTGTGACAGTTTTGAACGATGAAATGTCGGTCTTGGATCCTGGATCAGTGAAGCCGAGCACTGACCAAGACCGTGTTGATAAATATTGTGATGTGGTTTGTGATCCGGACAGGTCTCCGATGAATGAACAACAGAACGACCCTCCAGAGAACGTGACGACCAGTGACATTATGGCATACCTACAGGGAATGATAAGAAACCTGGAAAGTGTTCATTCTATTGACAGAGACAATGCGCAACTGACTTCCAGGCAATTCAGTTGTGGAAAACGGAAATCTTGTTGACTGTGGATAAACATCTTGGAAGCGTCAATGACAATCACATCGGTGTTCGAAGTTTGTTAATTGTTTCCGTGATTTGGTTTCCTCATCGCGATGTTTCTGACATTCATTGTTTGTGTGCATGAAAGCAAACAGTAAAGACCTTTTTCTTCCCTTTCTGGCTGCTTTGGGGGTGCTATTGGATTCTTTTTTGCACCCTTGGTGGTGAGAACACCACAGTATTATGGACTGTGGTGTGTCTCTATTTGACGCCAGGAGCGCAGACACAACCAGCCGTGTGTCCCTGATGAGTTCCGACCCAGCGGACGAAAGGCCTCGGAGCAGGCAATACAAACAATATCTGCCTTCAAAAGGGATTGCGATGGTTCCCTTATGCAGCTAGTGAAGAGTTTTCATATCTGTAATATATTTTCTTAATTTCATGTTCCCAGTTTCTCCATCTTCAAACTCCCCCCCCCCCCCCCCCCCCTTAAGTCCAAATCTTTGCCAAGTCATTACTATGAAGACAGTTAAGTTGTTGGCCTGCGCTTGTTTTTCCCCCACTATTAGATTGTTCGTCTATGTATTTGTCTGACTTTATTCAAGTTTAAAAGGCTGTGCCAGTCTTGAATAAAAGTTACTCTGTGTTAGGTTTTCTTATGGGAGCAAAAGTTACCCCACTTGTTTACTGTTTATTGTTTACTGTTCCCTACCTCATTTCATTTCCAATTTTGCTGAATATTGTTTACTTTTGCAGAAGAGACAGACTTGTACTGGCGCCCTGAATTTCCTCCTGGAACAAATTCGATAAGTTTTGTCTCTCGCAGGACACTGATCACATGTGCGGCGATGACCACTACACCATCCACATGGTCGTTGTTGTTGAGTTTTCTGAAAATAATGTTTTGATAAACTTTTGAAGTTGGGGTTTGGTAATTTTCTGTGATGAACAGCATTCACTGTCTCTGCTCCTTCTCCCATCGTTCTAGCTTGCATATCTGAAGCTTCTAATGCACGAACAGTTTGTAAAGGTTAGCTGAGACTCATGTTTTCTTGGAGAGCTCGTCTCCTGAGACGTGACGAACTGCATTCTTGCATGATCTGAGTCTTGATTTCACGATCCACATTCTCAAATTCACAGTTCACAGCTATCAGGCGCAAACAAGTGTTGAAACTGTCTATGGTCTCATTTTCTTGTTGTTTGCACTGTTGGAACTTGAATGTTTCAAAATCAATGTTTTTTCTTGGGGTTGAAATGTTCATTCAAGGACTGTAGTCACCATGGAAACAAATGGTTTCCTCAAAAATACAGAATCCAATGGCCCTATATGCTGTCTGAGATGGATGGGCATCATAGTTTCCCTCAGCAATTTTTTCCACCCTGCATGAGACATCACCTACTGCTAAAAAGTTCTCTTGTGTTCAACTGTGTTAGGATAGATACCTCATGGTGAACTGAAGTTGATTGCTTCCAATGGACTGCTGTGTTGGGGCTACCACAGGGAAAACCTTGGTGTGACTGTGTTGGGGTTGAGTTAGGGCTAGGTTGGGATTAATGCTAAAGGGAGTATGGAAGAGAAGACACCAGAAACAAATGCTTTGTTGCTTTCATAGATTACAAGAAGTTAAGTTTGCTTTAGTCTGTTGTACTCATTTGCATAGACGTAACAAATGGAGTAGTATGGTGAGAGAGAGAGAGAGAGAGAGAGAGAGAGAGAGAGAGCAGATGGAAAGACGAGATGAAGGAAGTGCAATGTGAAACCAGACCTTTCTTCATCAACAATCCATACTTTTCACTCCTACAAACCTTTTTCCTGATGACCGCAACCACTTTCTTTGGCTCCTACCCTCTGCCCTCCACCATCCTTCCTAAGCTCACCTTCAGCTCCCCTCCTCTCCTCCCACATCCCTCCCTGTCCCACACTTCTCAGTCTCCCCTTCTCTGCCCCGTTTCTTTTCAAACAGCCACAGCCAGGTTATTGATCAGAGAGCGCGTTAAGTGATTGATCCAGAGGGGCTCATGGCGTTCTTTGGTATTTCCCACGCTCATCGTCACAGGCTATTCCAGTGTCTAGCGTTTGGGTTCGGAGAAGAAAAAGATAGAAAACTTCACTGTTTGCTTTCAAGCAGTTTCATGTAACAGTTTGGGTGAAAGAAACATGCTGCTGATGAAAAGCTTGACCTTTCAATTTAGAATACCTTTGTATCCCATCACAGCTCTCTCTCTCTCTCTCTCTCTCTCTCTCTCTCTCTCTCTCTCTCTCTCTCTAACACCAATACGTGCTCAGTTATTTTCACAGATGAAGGGAATTGTTTCTCTAAACTTTATTTCATCTACTGTCATGTTGTTGGATGTGATTCTTTGTTCAGCCAGTGGGGTTATCATCTCTTTCAAAATCTAACTTGTTACTTGTCTCAGAGCCCACCAAGGCGTTGTCTGCACCTCTGAGGGTTGCGGGCACGCGTTTGCATTGTGGCAAAGCGGGTCACAGTGCAGACCTTTGAGCAATGTATTCTGTCCTCTTCTTCTTCTGTGTGTAGTGTCTTCTTTCCTCCTTGCACTATTTCATGAATGGAATCAGACATTTTACGGACTCAGATATTCAATGTGATCATGCCATATGTTCACACCGTGACCCGTTTTCTTCTAAAGTATCTCTGTTTTATTGACTGGATTTTCCTTTGCAGTGCTCATGTCAAAATTTACACCCACCCACCCACCCACACACACCCTATATATATATATATATATATATATATATATATATATATATATATGGAGTAAAATAAAAAAGCTTCTGCAGTACTGGCAACTGTTTAAAGAAGCACACCGTATATATAAGGTACATTAAACGAGAAAACAGTTCAAGAAAACCTTTTTCTGTACAAATCAAACAAACCTTTTTCTCGTGCATTCATGTATCCACGTTCACACTCACTCTCTTGCCCACATGTATCAGGATTTCCGTTCATCTTCATCTTCCACCTCACGTAAACACCGGCGTATACCTTCTCTCACTCCCACTCACCACCCTCCCCACTCTCTCTCCCTCCCCCCAACCCCACCATCTCCACCAACACATCAACCTACTCACCACCCTCACTTTCTCTCTCCCCATATATCCAACAAACATACTCATGTTAACTTTTAAAAAAATGTGTGCACTAGAATCTCACCATCTCACTCCATTCTCGCAACCCACCAATGTAATCTCCAATGTCCTTAGAGGCACAGCACAACAGAATCGAAATATTCTTCCAAAACACAGGTAAACAATGATAAATAAACCTAATAACTATGGACAGAATGCCTACGTGGGGTATATTGGAAAAAAGCAAAAGGGGGAGGGGGGGGGGGGAGGGTGGTTAAGGGCGCAGGGTAAGCGAGGGGAAGGAGAAGCCTGGGGGAGGGGGAGGGTGGAAACAAAGGGAAGGGGGGGGGGGGGGTTACAGTGAACAAAATTGGTCTTCTGTACTTTTTCTGTTTGTAATTTTCCTAATATCTATTAATTATCTTTTCTGGATCTTACTGTGCAAACTTCCTGTCTTTTATTGAGCCTTTTGAAAATCGTGCCTATATTACATATCAAGAATGTTTCCTTTCGTGGGAAAAGAAGGGGGGGGGGGGGGGTTGAGAAGAAGAGGGAGAAGGCGGGGGGGGGGGGGGGGGGACTGTTTTGACAGGAGGAACAGAATGCCTACGTGGGGAATATTGGAAGAAAACAGAAGGGAGGAAGAGAGGGGGGGGGGGGTTGTTGGGTAAGGGTACAGGGTAATGGGGGTTGGGGGCGGAAGGGGGGAAAGGAGAAATCGGGGGGGGGGGGGGGGGGTGGCGGGGGGAGGGGAGGGGTTGGAAACAAAGGAAAGGGGGTGTTTTAATGGGAATAAAATTGGTCTTCTGTACTTTTTTGCTTGTAATTTTCCTAAATATTTATTAATTATCTTTCTGGATTTTTTACTGTGCATACTTGTATTGAGGCCTTTGAAAATCGTACCTATATTGCATATTCAGAATGTTTCCTTCTGTAATAGTTTTTTCTCTTCTCTGACATTATCGATTGCTATTATCTGCAAAAAATCTAGTTCTTCTAAATCAGGATGGGGGACTGTGCATACATGTTTTGAAACGTTACACTTAGTTGTTTTTTTTAACTTTGTGTCCGATTTGTGATTAGCCCATCTGAGTTTAAGATTTTTTTGTCTTTCTCTCACTGTTGTGAACAGGTCTTCATGATGACTCTCTGCCTGATAGGTCAGAGCACTTGGTGAGTACAGAACGTGATGAGTATTCGTCTGAAACATCTCCTTTATCTGACTGGATTTTCGTTTGCAGTTCTGCTGCCACAAACTATGATTCATGTATATATTAGACGGACGGTCCAATCACAAGCAAAAGGTTCTTGTATGTTCTTGTTTCTTCAGATAAAAGACCCAAGTAAACTTGTTTAAGCTCTCAGTCTGCTTCAGTACTTGTTTGCTTCACTGTGTTTGGATGGTTTGACAATACAGCTGATTACTTTTGCTGTAGGTTTATTTCAATTTCCATTAGAACCTTTTCGTTTGTTAAGGACAGGGTTTACAGATTTGTCATGCAAGCGTTATTCTGGCTTCCCATTTTTTTGCGGTCTCTTTTTCTTTTTCCAAATTTATAAAATCAAGCACTGGTCACGCTTTTTACGAGTAGTGGGCCTCTGTTAAAAACTGTGAATGGACGATCAGAATTATTGCCAGGGATTCTGATGATTCTCAATCAGAATATGAAAATCGTCATAGCAACAAATGGTTCTCTCAACAATGCAGTATCCTGCGGCCCCATACACTGTCAGAGATGGATACGCTTAATATTTTCCCTTTAGCATTCTTTGCCCTGTCTACACGAGCTACCCCCAACTGTTTAAAAAGAGATCTCTTGGCAATCAACAGTGTTTGGATAGACACCTCATGGTGAACTGACGTTGCTTGCTTCCAGTGGACTGCAGTACTAGTTCTGCCACAAGAGAAGTCTTGGTGTGGCTGTATTTGGATAAGAGTTAGAGTTCATGCTTTGGGTTGGGTTGAAAGTAATGCGACAAGGGATATGGGAGAGGAGACACCAGAAACCAATGCTTTGTTGATATCACACATTAAGGAAGGCGATTGTCAAATAAGCACGTTTTTGTCTCTTTTACCTAATCGTGTAACAAATGGCTTAGTGTGTTGAGAGGAGAGAGAGAGAGAGAGAGAGAGAGAGAGAGAGAGAGAGAGAGAAGAGAGAGAGAGATCAACGTTATGTGTTTCCCCTCATATCTCTCATTTATCGCTTCGAAATATTTACTCTAATCCCTCCGTTCTTCCCTGATGACGAATTTTCGTATTCCCTTCATATAACCGAAGCAGCACGGTTCTCCCAGAGCATTCTCATTTTTGCGGCATACTCTGGAATTCACTACCTTTCTCATCACGTCATGCTTTTCCTTCCACGTCATTTCAAGTCTGCACTTAAGCGTATCTGTTCAAACGCCAGTTGCAGGATACCCCCTGAAATATTACAACATTACTACATGTCACTTGCACACTTTGCTCGTGTACAAATGAGCTGTTCACCGTGTCATATTGTGTGTTTATGTATGCAACATTATGTTCCAGTGTGTGTGTGTGTGTGTGTGTGTGTGTGTGTGTGTGTGTGTGTGTGTGTGTGTGTGCGCGCGCGAGTGTGCTGTGTGCGTGCGTGCGCGCGTGCGTGTGTGTGTGTGTGTGTGCGTGTGTGTATGTTTATAACTCGTGAACGCAGAATGTGTGTGTGTGTGTGTGTGTGTGTGTGTGTGTGTGTGTGTGTGTGTGTGTTCTACTTATATTTTTTAGATGTTGAATAATTATTAAAACTTGTAAAGCGCCCTATAGCCTACGTTGTTAGGATGGGCGCTATAGAAATTGTCCTCATTATTATTATTATTACTTTTCTTGGCTCCTATACCCTTTGCCCTCCACCACCCACTCTAACCTCCACATACATACTCTCCACAAACTCCACCCCTACAAGTCCTACATACTCTCCACAAACCCCACCCCACACGTCCCACACTTCCCGGTCTCCCCTTTTCCGCCCTTTTCCTTCACAAGCATCCACAGCCAGGTTATTGATCAGACGGCACGTTAAGTGATTGATCCACTCTCAGAAGCGATCATGGCGTTCTTTGATATTTCCCAGGACAACTGTTGTAGGCTGTTCCACTATCCAGCAGTTATTTAGAAAAGGAGAAGAAAAAGGTTTTGCTTTTATGGAGTTCTATGTAAGTGTTTGGGTGATAGAAACACGCTGATGGTGAAGAGCTTGACACTGTCAAGATGTCGAGTACACTTCTGAAGCATTTTTTTCTGACTAGGTTTTCCTTTGCAGTTCTACTGTCACAATCTATAATTCAAACGTGTTTATAGGCGGATACATCGACTAGTCACAAACAAAGACTTCAGGCTGGATCTGAGTGTGGTATTCCTGTTTCTCCAGATTGAAAAACCTGAGTAAGCATGTTTAAACCCTCAGTCTGCTTCAGATTTTGGATTACTTTCCAATACAGCTAATTTCTTTTGCTGTGCATACATTCCAATCTCTGTCAGAATAGTTTCGTTTCTCAAGGACAGGGTTTACAAATCAGGCATGCATGTCTTAATTTGACTTGTTCATTTTTACATCCTTTGGAAAGGCATACATTTTTTTTTTGTCTCGTGGTGAAGGAGACGCCACTTTATCACTGTGACTGGATGATCTCAGTCTTGGGGATGCTGATAATTCTCACTCCGGAGATGGAAGTTGCCCTGGCATGTCAGAATTGGGTGGCATTCATATTTTTTCTTACGCGCTCTTTTTTCACGAGTCATCCCTTAGTGTTTAATAAAAAGAAAAATCTCTTCGCAATCAGCTCCTACAGGACAGTTACACCATGGTAAACTGATGCAATCAGCTCCTACAGGACAGTTACACCATGGTAAACTGATGCAATCAGCTCCTACAGGACAGTTACACCATGGTAAACTGATGCTGATTGCTTCTAGTGGACTGCGATGTTGGAGCTTCCACAGGAAAAGCCTAGGCGTGGCTAGCTAGGTGTGGCTGGCTATGTGTGGCTGGCTAGGTGTGGATGGCTAGGTGTGGTCAGCTAGGTGTGGCCGGCTAGGTGTGGATGGCTAGGTGTGGTCAGCTGGGTGTGGATGGCTGGGTGTGGCCAGCTAGATGTGGCTGGCTAGATGTGGCTGGGTGGGACTGGCTAACTGTGGATGGTTAGGGTGTGGCTGGCTATGTGTGGCTGGCTGGGTGTGGCTGGCTTTGTTGTGGCTGGCTGGTTGTGGCTGGCTGGTTGTGGCTGGCTATGTGTGGCTGGCTGGTAGTGGATGGCTTTGTTGTGGCTGGCTATGTGTGGCTGGCTGATTGTGGCTGGCTGGATGTGGGGGTGGCTGGGTATGGCTGGCTAGGTGTGGCTTGCTGTGTATGGGTGGCTAGGTGTAGCTGGGTGAGACTGGCTAACTGTGAATAGCTAGGTGTGACCGGCTAGGTGTGGATGGCTGGGTGTGGCCAGCTAGATGTGGCTGGCTAGATGTGGCTGGGTGGGACTGGCTAACTGTGGATGGTTAGGTGTGGCTGGGTGTGGGTGGCTAGGTGTGGGAGGCTAGGTGTGGTTGCCTAGGTGTAACTGGCTAGGTATGACTGGATGTAGCTGGCTAAGTGTGGCTGACTGGTTGTGACTGGCAAGGTGAGACTGGTTAGGTGTGACTGACTGTGGCTGGCTAAGTGTGGCTTGCTGGGTGGCTGACTAGGTGTGGCTAGCTGGGTGTGGCTGGCTGAGTGTCGCTGGCAAGGTGTGGATGGCTAGGTGTGGTTGGTTGGGTGTGACTGGCAATGTGTGGCTGGCTGAGTGTCGCTGGCAAGGTGTGGATGGCTAGGTGTGGTTGGTTGGGTGTGGCTGGCAAGGTGTGGCCGGCTAGGCGTGGATGGCTAGGTGTGGTCAGCTAGGTGTGGCCGGCTAGGTGTGGTCAGCTAGGTGTGGCCGGCTAGGTGTGGATGGCTAGGTGTGGTCAGCTAGGTGTGGATGGCTAGGTGTGGTCAGCTAGGTGTGGATGGCTAGGTGTGGATGGCTAGGTGTGGTCAGCTAGGTGTGGCCGGCTAGGTGTGGATGGCTAGGTGTGGTCAGCTAGGTGTGGCCGGCTAGGTGTGGATGGCTAGGTGTGGTCAGCTAGGTGTGGCCGGCTAGGTGTGGATGGCTAGGTGTGGTCAGCTAGGTATGGATGGCTAGGTGTGGTCAGCTAGGTGTGGATGGCTAGGTGTGGTCAGCTAGGTGTGGCCGGCTAGGTGTGGATGGCTAGGTGTGGTCAGCTAGGTGTGGCTGGCTAGGTGTGGATGGCTAGGTGTGGTCAGCTAGGTGTGGCCGGCTAGGTGTGGATGGCTAGGTGTGGTCAGCTAGGTGTGGATGGCTGGGTGTGGTCAGCTAGGTGTGGCCGGCTAGGTGTGGATGGCTAGGTGTGGTCAGCTAGGTGTGGATGGCTAGGTGTGGTCAGCTAGGTCTGGATGGCTAAGTGTGGCCGGCTAAGCGTGGATGACTAGGGTGGATGGCTAGGCGTGGTCAGCTGGGTGTGGATGGCTAGGTGTGGTCAGCTAGGAGTGGATGGCTAGGTGTGGCTGGTTGGGTGTGGCTGGCAAGGTGTGGTCAGCTAGGTGTGGATGGCTAGGTGTGGTCAGCTAGGGGTGGATGGCTAGGTGTGGATGGCTAGGTGTGGTCAGCTAGGGGTGGATGGCTAGGTGTGGCTGGTTGGTGTGGTCAGCTAGGGGTGGATGGCTAGGTGTGGCTGGTTGGGTGTGGTCAGCTAGGGGTGGATGGCTAGGTATGGATGGCTATGTGTGGTCAGCTAGGTATGGATGGCTAGGTGTGGATGGCTAGGTGTGGTCAGCTAGGTGTGGATGGCTAGGTGCGGCCAGCTAGGTGTGGATGGCTAGGTGTGGATAGCTTGCCTATATTTGATGGCTATTTGGCGCGTGCTGGTGGATACATCACACAGATCAATGAGCAACTTAGCAGCTGTAGCCGGCCGTTTTGTCCGACCCGGCCGTTCTGTCCGAGGTTGGACAAAACGGCCGGGTCGGACAAAACGGCCGGCTAAAACCCGGCTGTTTTGTTCAACCTTCAATTTTTTGTCGGACAAAACGGCCTGGTTGGACAAAACGGCC
>CM065734.1:9770246-9795246 GCA_033310375.1 Conus canariensis
CAGAGGAACACAAAGAGGTGGAAGGGGTGGGATGGATGCGTGGCCCAGAAGTATTTCCTGCTTGTGGATTCTTCACCAGAATGTTGCAAGGAACGATCCCGTCGATGTCGTTTTAAAGTTAAGGTGAATTGAGCGCATGTTGCACACCACACCTCGCTTTCCTTGTCATCCCTAGACGATTAGCACTCAGGTCTGGAGGAAATGGACAGAACAACCACCACGCCCTCTACAACACTCGGTCTGCGGAAACGGACTTTAGATGCTGTTAAGCCAGTGCGTGATCTATCTTTTTCACTGAACCATTTACTATCATCAAACTTGGATTGATCATTGTCAACTCTTAAAAATATCAGTCTTAAGATTTCTACCCGGTAAAGCGTGATGGGACAAGCTGATGGTTATGTCTAAGCCCATTCCGCGAGCTATCATTGTTTTTTTGTTTTCTTATGCTAGTGAAAATACACCGTTGCGTTATTCCTTGAGAAAACTTGACATAGAACAAATCCTAAGAAGATTTGCACATGCAAATTCATTTATATGCATGCGCTTATGCATGCACATAGACCTGCGTGTGTAAGTCAGCTCACGCTGTCTGTAACTTGCACTATCACAGAGGCAACACCACGGCTGCACATGCTCTTGCATGCGCACACAAACACACATGCGCACAAACATACACACATCCAAACAAACACATACGCACGCACGCACCACAAACACACACACACTCCTCTCTCTCTCTCCTCTCCTCTCTCTCTCTCTCTCACACCATACATTTCATGGATAAAAACGTGATGTTACCTGCCGCCGGGCGAAGTGGTTAGCGTCGCCGACTCCCGGCTGGGAGGTCGTGGGTTCGATTCATATCAGAGTCATGTGGGATTTTTCTGCCTCGACCGGCTCCTACCTAGAACTGAGATTGCTACAGGCTCAGTTGGAAGACTGGACCCACACAGTCGAGTTTCATCCACTTAATGGATGCGTCTCTGAGAGTGTTGCTCAAATTTCCTGACCAACACTGCAGGTGCCTGGATCTCTCTTCTTTTTTTCTCTCTTTTTTTGTGGCATCAGTTATTGGATCAATGGAGCACCTAAGGCGGTGACTCCCCCCCCCCCCCCCCCCCCCCCCCCCCCCCGGCCGAAATCCACCTCTTCATTTTTTGGTGCTTCACGTCTGAAAAAAAAGTGGAAAAAAAACGAAACAATTTCCACTACTAGCTTTTTTCTTTTTCTTTTTTTTCTCCAACCAGTCTCTTACACACCATGCATAGTCTGTGTGTTTACAAGTGGACACATTCTTGCTGATTTTAGCGTTTTGGCGTTTGATACAAAGTGTCTGGGTTTGTTAATGTTCTAATGTGTGGTATACTGGCACTCTCACTCTGATAATATGCTGCTTATACAAAGAAAACAACATAAATGAAACAAAAGACTTAATTATTTCCTTTTCTTTCAGTTTTGTCTGTATCTCTCGGAACTGGTTGACGCCGGGATATATTATGAAAGGAAGCGTAGAGTACAGCCCTGTCATGCAGTCTCAGACCGGAATGGAAATCCGTAGCATCATCTTCATCATCCTCATTTTCATCGATCAGCATAAAAAAGTCTCGAATTCTGTGGCCCTTCATGCCCTGCTGTCACGGTGACCTCAGTTTCAATGTCATCTCCACATCTGTGGCCTTAATCTGGTTCCGTCGGGATCAACAGTATCGGCAAGTCCATGGGGGTTGTCGTTCGACGGGCGAGGTGGCGCCCTCTTGGGGGAGAGTTCACTCACGCCGGCTCCGCGACGAAGTAATTATTGTCGTCAGTAGGCTTAACAGGTGGTGTCCTGTTGGATGAAAACAGGCGCCATTGGATGAAAACAGGGGCCACTGGATGAAAACAGGCGCCACTGAACAGGATCAAAACAGGCGCCACTGAACAGGATCAAAACAGGCGCCACTGAACAGGACGAAAACAGGCGGCACTGAACAGGATCAAAACAGGCGCCACTGAAAAGGATCAAAACAGGCGCCACTGAACAGGATCAAAACAGGCGCCACTGAACAGGATCAAAACAGGCGCCACTGAACAGGATCAAAACAGGCGCCACTGAACAGGATCAAAACAGGTGCCACTGGACAGGATGAAAACAGGCGCCACTGAACAGGATCAAAACAGGCGCCACTGAACAGGATCAAAACAGGCGCCACTGAACAGGATTAAAACAGGTGCCACTGAACAGGATCAAAACAGGCGCCACTGAACAGGATCAAAACAGGCGCCACTGAACAGGATCAAAACAGGCGCCACTGAACAGGATCAAAACAGGCGCCACTGAACAGGATCAAAACAGGCGCCACTGAACAGGATCAAAACAGGCGCCACTGAACAGGATCAAAACAGGCGCCCCTGAACAGGAAAACAGGCATAACAATCAAAACAGGCGCCACTGAACAGGATCAAAACAGGTGCCACTGAACAGGATCAAAACAGGCGCCACTGAACAGGATCAAAACAGGCGCCACTGAACAGGATCAAAACAGGCGCCACTGGACAGGATCAAAACAGGCGCCACTGGACAGGATCAAAACAGGCGCCACTGAACAGGATCAAAACAGGCGCCACTGAACAGGATTAAAACAGGTGCCACTGAACAGGATCAAAACAGGCGCCACTGAACAGGATCAAAACAGGCGCCACTGAACAGGATCAAAACAGGCGCCACTGAACAGGATCAAAACAGGCGCCACTGAACAGGATCAAAACAGGCGCCACTGAACAGGATCAAAACAGGTGCCACTGAACAGGATCAAAACAGGCGCCACTGAACAGGATCAAAACAGGCGCCACTGAACAGGATCAAAACAAGCGCCACTGAACAGGATCAAAACAGGCGCCACTGGATGAAAACAGGCGCCACTGAACAGGATCAAAACAGGCGCCACTGAACAGGATCAAAACAGGCGCCACTGAACAGGATCAAAACAGGCGCCACTGGATCACCGAAGTGACTCGGCAGCAGTGCAGTGTCTCCTCCGGTGGGCTGCCTCTTGACGTCTTGACATTGACTGCTCCCTGTGGGGTTGCCGGTGCCGGGGCTGCGGCGGGACTGACCGGGCTGCGGCTGTGGACGGAATGTCGGAATGAACGGCGTGGGTGCACTGCCACTGAGGTGGCACAGAAGATAGGACAGCAAGAAAAACAAACAAAAAAGAAACAACAACAAAAAGTGATGTTGATGACAATACAAAAAGAACATCAGAGAAATAAACAAGGTAATTAACACACACACACACACACACACACACACACACACACACACACACACACAATATATATACACACACACACACACACACACACACACATATATGTGTGTGTGTGTGTGTGTGTGTGTGTGTGTATATATGTGTGTGTGTGTGTGTGTGTGTACAAACCTGTAAAAGAGAAAATACTGACTACGAAATGGTATTTTATGTCTGTGAAACAAAACTGTAGGGTAAAACAGACAAATGCTTGACATAGGCAGATGCAAACACTAATGAATAGATTGCACATGCCGTGAATACGATGTTTCTGTGGTGTAAAGACAAAACTGTTTGTAGCAGATCCAGTGAACATGGGAAATGAATGTAAAATCACCCGGCCCAACAAATGCATGGAAGAAATGTTTCCGTAAGTCCATGCTTTGTCGCATTTTAACAGTAAAGAGATCCTCATTTCTATGGTCATGACTTTGTGGAGTACCTGAGTGATAACATATCAAGTAAAGGACCCCACAGCAGTGTTTAAAATTGGCGGAATATCAGATCTGTGGGATTATGATATTTAGTCCCCGACAAGTTGGAAACATCAGTTGCGGAATCAGAGTGTGCACCTCCTCATTTAACTGATCGGCGCTGAAATAGAAACCCTGTACCTGTTTTCCACAAACTTGCGCAAGACGTGGTATCACCTTGAACTTACAACCCAGGAAACAATGCAAACGGATGAAATGATAATAGCGGATAACTAAACTCAGCACTTATCAAGAGGATAAAAGAAAGAAATCACATAACTAAAATATCGAGATTATTTTTGTACATTTTCTGTTGCTTTTGTTCACAGCCTATAATCCAGCCTTTGGCACACGGCGTTTTCAGGAGCATTCGAAAAAATTGCATGTGCTTCTCAAAACAAACAAATTCTTGTATTTTTCATTGATCACCAAACCCTGTCGAAAGAACCACAAACAAAGGAAAAAGCCAGGAAATTTGAGGGCAGGGAGGCCAGTTATACATATGTGGAATATGAAGATCAAGACAGTGAAAAGAGGGTAGTGGGGGCGGGGGTGGGGAGGGAATGGGATTTTGGGGTGTACCGATACCAATATAAATGTATAAATGTATGTCGTGTGAAATTTGAACTGATGTGAATTACGTTTATCATTCATGTCTTCAGAACCTGACCGAAGGAAGTAAAGTAAGTTTTTAAACATTCATGTAAAAAAAGAAATTTGCCCTCTTCAGTCTTCAGAACAGAAACCCTGTCTAGATATGTTGCGAGCATAGCCATTGTCAATCGAGGAGTGTGAGACCTAGTTACATACTTTTTTTCCTTTTTTTTTTTTTTTTTTAAAGCCAGACAACACAGGAAGGGGCACAAGAAACAACATAAACACATCAGTGACTGACTTCATCAAGTCGTGGTCGATCTTTTTGCTTACCCATACGTCTATGAAACATCACAATGCCATAAAAAACGCAATATCAAAAAAGTGTCTACTACTAACAATACTGATTTGAATGATGATAACAAGAACTTTCGTAGCAATAACAGTAGGTAAAAAGTAACTGTAACAGGAAAAGCAACACAGCCCTCTGCAGCAAGTTCGATGCAAATTATGTTAGTTCTGATTCACTGGCGATAGGAATGATAATGCTGGCAGCACGTGGCTTGTCATCAGATGAAGAACTGGTCACTGCCGCCTCAGTGCTTGCATCTCCCAGGAAAGTGAATCTGGCGCCTCACCTTTTTTTCACCTGTCTGTAAGAACAGAAGCTGAATCTGGCGCCTAACCATTTTTCACCTGCGGTCTGTGCAGGTACTGTATACCTGCCCTCTTATGAACACTGCCGCTAACAACGTGTGACTAACAGCAGCAAGCCCACGCCACATCAAACAGTTCAGCAGCAGACGTTTGTTTACAGGGATGGAATGATGTTGACAACTTGCGAACGAAGAAGAACATGAAAAAAAAAATTTGAAGAAAACAAAACGGAAATCCATACTAGTGGGCAGACGTTTCCCACAAGCGGAAGGATATTCCTGACTGATGCAATGACACTCCTGATTGATGCAATGATACAAAAAGAAAAAAAGGGCTATGATTCCAACCCATCCGTCTCTCTCTCTCTCTCTCTCTCTCTCTCTCCATGTGTGTGTGTGTGTGTGTGTGTGTGTGTGTGCGTGCGTGGTGTGTGTGTGTGTGTGTGTGTGTGTGTGTGTGTGTGTGTGTGTTGTGTGTGTATGTGTGTGTGTGTGTGTGGTGTGTGTGTGGTGTGTGTGTGTGTGTGTGTGTGTGTGTGTGCTCGCGCTCGTGTACACACACGCACACACACACACACATATATATATATATATATATATATATATATACATATATATAAGAACTGACAAAATCAGCCGTACCTCACTTGTGAGTCCAAATCATCAAACAAAAGGTCTCTGAGCTGGCGATATCAATGGTTCTGTATTCAAGATGAGAGCGCGATAGTCCCTATATAAGATTTTATATTTATACCCTAACGACCTAATTCTTTGTTCCCGATTTCTTTCTCTCATGCACCCCCCCCCCCCCCCTTTTTTTTTTTTTTTTTGGTGCTTCTTCTTTTAATCTTTTCCAAGAGATTTTAGTGGTTTCTGAGAAATTGTTAGCCTGCACTTGTTTTTCCTCACTATCAGTGGAAGATTGCATTTTCTAAGAGATCGAATTAAAGGCTATTCTGCAAAATTCTTAAGTGCTGTCAGCACTTACGTGACTGACAATGCTTGGCTTATCAAACAGTGGAGCTGAACACTCTGACTGTTGGCACCTTTTGACCTCCCTTGAGTCCCTCAACAGATTTCTCTACATATTCATCCCTCTTGATATGATGCTCTGAGTTTTTTAGCAACGCATTTTGCATACAGTGCACTCCTCTTGTTCTACTTTACTATTCTTCACTGGCTGCTTTGGAGTGCCCTGGATTCTGTTTTTGAACCCTTGGTGATGTAAGTACCACAGAATTATGAACTGTGTGGTATCTCTCCATTTTGTGCCAAAGGAGAACAGACACAATATTGCAACTCACTGTAGGAGTCGATGACAAGCCTCTGGGCAAACAGTATAACCGATTTCTGTTTCGAACATGGACACCGGTGGTCCCCATATTTTGCTAGTGAAAGATTTATCTGCAATATAACATCCTAGTTTTCTACTCTCATTTTCTTTTCCCTTCCCTTTCTTATTTTAAATCTACCAAATAATTGTTGTGATGACGGACAAATTGTTAGCCTGCACTTGTTACTTCCTCTTACTAATTTGTTCTCTCCCTATTACTCTTTTCTCTCTTTTTTGATGTCAGTTAACATTACAAAAGTTTCTGTTTCCATGTATTAGAAGCAATCCATGTCAAATCACTGATGAAAACTCTCTCTCTTCTCTCTCTCTCTCTCTCTCTCTCCTCTCTGTGACTGCCATGTTTGCCTCACTTCCCCCTACGTGCATGTGTCTGCGTGCACATGACTGTGTTCAAATACGTGTGTTCACGTTTACTCGTAAGCAATAGACAATTCTTACACATAGTACATTTTATGCTCTCCAAATTCATCAAGCTTCAAAAACAGCAGAGAAAAGCTTCCAAAGAAAGAATTCTTCACATTTATAGCTTTTTGAAATTACTGAACGTGACTTAATCATTACGATACTCAGGGGGGGAAATCATATTTCCATATGGATCTATATGCAATGCATGAAAACAACCCAACGGCGTAAATTCCCAGCAGTAGTGCACGAGCAGCTTAACTGCAATTACAAATCACTCGAATGTACATGTCTTGCTTCACAACTCGGCAACTTCTCAAAACTTTTCTCCATATGGAGGGTCCATATTTAGGACAAGCAGCGTTTTGAGTTGGATGACCACAGTCTATTAGAAGAATGAACTATAAGAAGAATGAAGTATTCACTACGAAGTCCACTAACAAAAGGATTCTGGTGGTATAAAGACTCCCGGAGGTAGTGATCTCTCTCTCTCTCTCTCTCTCCTCTCATCTCTCTCTCTTCAGAGAGAGAGAGAGAGAGAGAGAGAGAGAGATGTTACTTTCTTTGTGGCTATATAACATGAACAATAAATCTGAAGTAAACAAAGAAACAAAATAAAATTGAGTATAGCTTGATCTTGTTTCGAATTTGGGCCCCGCATTTCCGTCAAAGAACAGAAACAGTACAAAGGAGATACGCTCTGTGTGTGTGTGTGTGTGTGTGTGTGTGTGTGTGTGTGTGTGTGTGTGTGTGTGTGTGTGTGTGTGTGTGTGGTTGCTGGATCATCTAAAATCAGACGTACAATCTTGTCATGTATTTCATTGCAATACATGTCACAAATCATCCGTTAGTTTAGCTCGACCAAAAGGGGTGTCACAAGGAAATCGGATCTTCTGTGGAGCGTTGATGTCCGTGGAGGAGCTTGCAGGTGACCAAGGCAGATGGTAAGCAGTGTAGGCAGCTGACATGTGGAGGCCTTGTGGTATACTCCCCGTCACTGTGTGTACAAAGTACCTACATGGCAGCTGACATGTGCAGGCCGTGTGGTATACTCTCTGTCACTGTGTTCACTGTGTGTGCAGAGCGCCGCGTCGGTCTTCGTTTCCAATCAAATATCTGCACAGGTTACTGCCCACGTTTTCTGAAACAAAAATAAGGGTCAGACTTTAGTAAGCATAGGTGGAATGTATTTGTATTACATGATAAGAAGTGCAACAAATGTTACTTCCTATTGTCATTCAGGAGACTGTACGTTTGACACCATGACAGCCAATGTCTGATATTTCTGACATAATCATTTTCGATTTTGCCGTAACTATTTGGATAGCTTCACTTGCCATGATGAAAGAAAAACACGAAGCAATCTACAGTGCTATCCTTGACAGAAGGACTGGAATGATGGTGAGTAAGAAAATGTTGACAGGGAAATCCCATAAATAATATATGATCAGAGATCATTACTTGATCTTGCAGTCAGAGGGCTGATATCCACATGTACTCTTCTCCCTCTCTCTCTCTCTTTCTCGATCAATACCACCTGAAGAAACCCAGACTCGTCCGTTCATTTCACCTTCCCACTACGTTTCACCCCTACAAACCCATTCCCTGCTGACCACGACTACTTTCTTTGCCTCTCAGCCTCTTCCCTCCACCAACCTCTGACCACCACCACAGGTCCCCTCCTCTTCCCGAGTACACTCCATACCTTCTCCCCCGCTCAACTTCCTCTTTCCTCTTCGCCTCTCCGCTGCTTCCCAAGCAGCCACAGCCAGGTTATTGATCAGACAGCACGTTAAGTGATTGATTTACTCTCAGAAGGGATCATGGCGTTCTTTGATATTTCCCAAGCCCATTGTCGCCGGCTGTTCCGGTATCCTGTAAAAGTCTAGTTTTGCAGAAGATAAAAAGCCTTCACTCTTTGTGTTAATGCAGTTTCAGTTATGGGTTTGGTTGAAAGAAACATGGTGTTGGTAAAGAGTCCCATTACTGCTCTCCTCTCTCTCTCTCTCTCTCTCTCTCTCTCTCTCTCTTGATTTCTGCCTTTCAGCAAATCTAAGGGGGCACTGTAATAATGAATACTGTGGGAGTTGTTCCCACTTCTGACGGTTGTGGGCAGGTATTTGGGTTGTGGAAAAGCTCATCCCAATGTAGTGCATTTAGTAATGTCGTCTGTTAACGTTTTTTTTTTCTTTTTATCCGTCTCCTGTTTCCCCTATGCTGTTCCTTGAAAGACAGTCTGGTGGTAGAGTCCGTTTGATCTCGTCTTACGTCCACATCAATTCAGCTTTCTGTCAATTATCATCGTCTGTAGATCTTTTACAGAAACTCCTTTGTTGCCTGGTGGTTCGGTGGACTTGCTCTGTATACAAGATAACGAGGATTCTTCTGAAACATCTCATTGCTAGCTCTGCAGTTCTGCTGTCATAATCAATGGTTCGCATGTATACAGGAACATGGAAAGAGCAGTCGCAAGGAGAAGCTCCAGGCTGGATCTGAGAGCGATGTATCTGTTTCTCCACTCTAAAAGAAAACAGAGAATGTCTAAATGTCTGTTCTAAACCAGCCATCTTATTTCGCCCGCAAACCCCACTTTTCACATAAATAAATTTCTTCAACCAAAAAAACAGCTAAAAACCTACAAAATCAAAAAACTTAATCATGTGAAAAGCGGGGTTTGCGGGCAAAATAATATTGCTGGTCTAGAACCGCACATTTAGACATTCTCTTTCCTCAATCCTCTATCTCAAGCACTACTAACAAATCAGAACAAACAACCGGCTTTCCGTCTTGGTTAGTTATTTTTACACACAATGAATTTATATCCCCACCAACTAATTCTTTAAATTGACTGTTTTCACCAAATGTATTTAACTGATAATCGCAAAACCCCACCTTAGTTGATGGGAGTGCTCCTAGAACTGTAGATGGTTGACCATTAAACAAATTAGCATCTGTTTTTAATTCACTTAAATGGACATACAACCTTGGGTTAATTAGAAAATCGGATGGTCTACTACCTACATACTCATAAAGACCGCTTTCTACGTACTTATGTGTTTTAATATGATACGTTTCACCACTATTATAAAAGCCCAAAATTCGAGCAAGGTTTCTAGGAAAAACGTACTCCCTTCATTCTTCTGGAAGATTCATAGTAATTATAAGATTTGCCTCATTAATTTTTAACTTAATGCTAAAATTGCTAAATACTTCTTTTAAAGAACAAAAGTTGTAGTAACCATCAGGTATTTTTAACTGCTTTAATACATTACCTTGTTCGTTCTTAACATCCACCCAGTTATTCTTAGTTTTTTCAGATATATTAATCCACTTAACTTTAAAACCAATTTCTCTAAGAGCAACCCTATTATTACTGCGCCTATTGTCAACTGGATACTTTAAGAACACACGCGTGTTTTGTTAAGTTACATAAATGTGCATCCTTTTTAAATCCTTTTTTTAAAAATCTATTTAAAATGGAGCCTTTTAAATATAATGAAAGTGCCACTTACGATGTGGGAGGGGTTTATGAGCCCAAATCTTTGGACTTCAGTGCCCTAACCATCGCAGTAGATGAATCATATGGCTTCCTAGTCAGACTTGTAAACCCACTAACTAGATATTTAAATCCCCCAATAAAGAGTGCGGTCAACCAGAATCAGTTAAATTTTGCAGTTTACTGCTCAACCACCGGCTGTTGGTGTTTCATATACAAACCATTTAAACCACCTCAATCTCTTAGTAAGGTCAGTATATAACTTTCATGTTTATTACCAGTATAGACGCATACTAACTGAACTACAGGTGCGCCTCCCCCACGACAACGCGTTTAATCCATTTCTCAGCTCAATGGACAATAATGCATATGAAAGAATCTGCAACGAATTTAACATTAAACCTTCAACTGACTTTAGACAAAAGTTAGACCGCAATCACGGGTTAGGCACATTGTATTTGTGGGGTCAACGTAGAGAATATAATTATGACTACTGGCCTGGCCACACCTCTTTTCAACCAAACAAACAAGTTAGATTGGGATCAATAGAACAAAAACACCCCAATGCTTGGGCAACATTTATCTTAGATGAAAGTGAAGGCCTAACAATGCCAGGAGTGCAAAGACTCAATGACTCCATACGGACGTACGTTTGGTGTCTATTAGGAGCACAAGCACAGACCAAGTCTAGCATAGTGGTTCAATCTACAGGTTTTGACGCCATAAAACAATTTCTAGCCAATTTAGAAGATGCTATTACCTCTGCTGTTGATTTGCCTTCCAGCATACAAAGGTACCAAAACGTTCTTTCACATGCTAGGTCAAAGGCTGACTTTGTTGTAGGCCATGGATTATACATGCTGCCTTCTGACCTTAGACTACAGATTGGCATGATACAGAATTATAATAATGAAATTCTTATAGCCGGAGACGACCAAAACTTAGGACACAATCAAGGCTTAAACACAAGGCCCGCACCGGCCATTTTAAAAAAAGGCATCTAGCCCTGAACAACCAGAACCTGCAGAAAGCGACCCCCCACCAGTTATAAGCAGTCCAACACCGCCTGTTGATGTACCTCACCCCGACAGGCACACTAGCGAAAAGACAGCCCTTGTTGTGTTTTTAACTTTTACTGGACTGGCTATACTTTATTTCACTAAAAATTAAACCGGCAGCCAGCACCCCCAAAGTCCACAGACGGTCAGCCATATAACCGGCCACTTTGCCTATAGTAGACAGAACCCAACTAACAACACTGCCTATTATGCCGGGCAGAGCATCAAGCGCTTTGGCAGCTAACTTCTTTAATAGGTTTGCTAGATGGTGCGGTTGTTTTCTAATCCAACTTTTACCAGGCTGAGGCGTTGGAGGCGCTACTGGCCCCGCTGGCACACTGCCAGTTAATGCATAAACCAGTGTAGAGATAGCAAACCCAACGGCTGTTAATATACTAACTATTGTAATCCCCTGCTCTCTGAACAGAGTCCTTATTCTTTCTGCTAACGTAGTATTTTCATAAAGTATTCTGTTTATAGTTTCTCTGATTCTGTTTGTTTGTGATGCTAGCTGTGCTCTGTTAATAGACAGCACTTCTAACCTGGCTGCCCTTTCTAGCATTAAATTCTGTATTTTCTGCTGTATTTCAGCCTTTTCTTCTCGCCCTAAATTGTTATCATCTGCATCAGCCAGTTTATTTTTTTCTTCTTCTATCTCTCTCTCTAGCACACCAAGTTTTGCTAAGTTGTTTTTTAGCTCGCCATTTATTCTCCGTAGAGCAGCATCAAGAGCCCTGATTTCATGCAGAGCGGCATTAAGATCCCCGAGTTCACGCCTAGACAATGGAGGATCATTAATTGTTTTTAAAGCTGCTTCTTCATCAAAACTCAGCTCACCTTCTCTTTGACTAGGCAATGGAGAATCGGCAATTGTTTTTAACTGTGTTTCTTCATTAAAACTCGTCTCAATTTCTGCTATTAGTTCATCTGCTCTTTGACTTAATTCTTGAAGAGAGATGTTTTGCATTTCAGATTGCGCTGGCAACTCTTGCACTATGCTTTGTAAAAGACTAACAGCCTCAGACCTTAGATTGCCAATAAAGTTTAACTGCCTTTGGTCAGCAATAGGGAGATCTCTAAGAATTGTGCCCCTGCCTAAAAACTTGTTTGGGTCTGGTATTGTAGTAAGCCGTACAAGCCTTCCTTTACTAGTTCTTACATACAAATGATTATCTTTATCTGTTGAAAAATTGGAAACCTTAAGTGCTTCTGGCTGCTTTCTCCCCATATGACTATATAATGATTCAATTCTATCTAACATTCGTATTTGGCTTAATCCCTCCCCTTGGCTTAATTCCACCCCTTGGCTTAATCCCTCCCCCTGGCTTAATCCCTCCCCTTGGCTTAATCCCCCCTCCTGGCTTAATTCTACCCCTTGGCTTAATCCCGCCCCTTGGCCTGCTCCCGCTCCTTGGCTTGCTTCTGCCTCTGCTTCATCAAGTTCTTCTTGCAATGAACGGCCCAGTTCTGTTTCATCTTCTTCTTCTTCAATAGGATCAGGCACGTCATAATCTTCATCAGCCATATTTATATATTTATTATTTTTGTTTTATAAAAATGAATTCATACGGCTGCGACCTTGATCCATACAGAAAAGCGAAGGAGCCCCATGGCATAAAAGGCATAATGTGCGTGTTGTAAATAATCCATCAACAATTGAGCCCAATGAAATATTAACAGTAAGATTTAGTGACCTTGGGCCTGACGATGTTATAATGCCAGGCACTGCCAAGCTGTCATTCAAAATAGATATTGAGTCGGCGGATCCTAATGCCACTGTCGTTGCTAACCTGGGCAATCTAAAAACATAGTTAAAATGTAATAAAAAAACAGTCCCTTCTTATGGACGATACGAAGTACAAAATATATTATTCTCCTAGAGGGTATTGGAAAGGAAAGGCTGCTATTGATAAACTGAGTAAAGCTGCTAGGGTGTCTGAATCAGAAGCAAAAAACTGGCTTTCAAAACAAGCAATCTGGCAAATATATCTGCCTGCCCCAAAAAGAATAATAAGGCCTCAATTTGTTAACTCAGTTCCTAATGACACCCACCAGATGGACTTGTTGTATCTTCCACATGACAAAGTTAGAAGAAAAAAGTTTAAGTATGCTCTTACAGTTGTTGACATGGCTTCAAGGTATAAAGACGCTGAGCCTTTAACAGATAAAAGCTCAACTGCTGTGGCTGTGGCTTTACAACAAATATACACGCGAGGTCCATTAAAGTATCCTAGGATGATTCAGGTTGATGATGGGAAAGAGTTTAAAGGAGCTGTAAACCAACTGTTTTTAAGACACCGGGTTACAGTTAAGAGAGGGATCCCAGGCAACCATCGCTCACAAGCCCTAGTAGAAAACTTTAATAAGAATCTAGCTGAACGTCTGTTTACCTATCAATACCACAGAGTACAAAACACGCAACACAGAATGGGTTAGAAGATTGCCAGCAGTCTTACGCGCCATGAACAATGAAGAATTTAAAACAACAGGCCTTAAACCGGTGAACGCGATCAAATTAAAAAAAAAAAAGTATTATTGAAGACATCCGAGGTAATCAAAAACTCTTGCCGTTCGGGCTAAAAGTAAGATACTTGTATGCGCCTGGAGAAGCAGAGGGCGATGTTAGAATTAGAGCCACGGACCCTATATGGAGCGTAGACGTATATGAAGTTGAAAGAATTATGAAAACAGCCCCTCCTGTGTATTATTTAAGAGAGACTCTTTCTTCTAAAAAGCCTGCCCCTAAAAGATCGTTTGTTCGCGAAGAGTTGCAAGTTGTTCCGCCAAACACAGTGCCTATAAGTTAATCAGAGAGAATGTCTAAATGTGCGGTTCTAGAGCAGCAATATTATTTTGCCCGCAAACCCCGCTTTTCACATGATTAAGTTTTTTGATTTTGTAGGTTTTTAGCTGTTTTTGGTTGAAGAAATTTATTTATGTGAAAAGTGGGGTTTGCGGGCGAAATAAGATGGCTGGTTTAGAACAGACATTTAGACATTCTCTAAAACTCTTAGTCTGCTTCAGCACCTGTTCCTTTCACACTGGATTACTTTACCGAACAGCACATAACTTTTACTGTACATTCATTCCCATCTCCGTGGTATCCTTCCACTATAAGCAGCATTACCTTTCCGTTTCTCAAGGACAGGAACTACAGATTTGCAATGTAAATAGTTTTATTTTCGCAACATTATTTTCCTGTTACGTTTTCCTTCTGTTACATAATATTACACTTCATTGGAGTGTGTGTGTGTGTGTGTGTGGGGGGGGGGGGGGGGGGGGGTTAGGGCGGGGGCTTAGAATTTTCATATTCGTCACATGGTAATGGAGACATCACTTTATTGCAAGTGCTGTGTCTCTGTTAAATCCTGTGGATGGATGAACATAATATCGCAATCATTGATGGGGATTCTAACAATTCTAACTCTGGAGATTAGAGTCGCCATAGCAACATCATGGTTTTCTCAACACTGGATAATCAAGTGGTCTCATTATGCTGCTAAAGATTGGCTGGATAGTTTCCCTTCAGCGTTCTCCTTACCACCTACTGTTTAAGAATCAATACTCTTCCAGGTCAGCTGTGGTGGGATAGATACCTCAGGGTGAACTAATTTTGATCGCTCCGAGCGGACCGCAGTGCTGAGGCTGCCACTGGGGAATCCTGGGTGTGGCTGGAATGAGCGTCACCAGCGTGGGAGTGATGCCAGCGGGGGTATGGAAGAGGAGATACTAAAAATATGTGCTTTGTTCGTTTTTCATAAGTCTCTTTCATTAAGTGGTGTAGACATAATGAATGGCGTAGTGTACAGAGAGAGAGAGAGAGAGAGAGAGAGAGAGAGGGGGAGGGAGGGAGAGAGAGAGAGAGAGAGAGAGAGAGGGGGGAGGGAGGGAGAGAGAGAGAGAGAGAGAGAGAGAGAGAGAGAGGACCCCCCCCCCCCCCCCCCCCACACACACACATACACACATCGAAGACGAGAGATGACCACACACACATATATCGGAGACGGAAATAAAAAAAAAACAACCTCAAAACAAGAACAATAACAAACAAACAAAAAAGAAAGAAAGAAAGAAAGAAAGAAGAAGAAATTACACTATTTTTTTATACCCTTCCACTCTCCCCATACCTTAACGTCTGCCCTCACCCAACACTGAATTTTTCACACTCCTGTACTCCCTCCATTCTATATAGTCTGCCCCACTCCCTCACACCCCTCAGTTTTACTGTTTTTCTAACATTGAGAGACATATGGGCATGGTTTTATATCCCACGTGATTATGAGAATAATGATAATATACAACGATGAAAGTAGTGAACGCCTAAGAATCTAAGTGGGACAACAGATCATGCACCAATGAAATGTTCTTTTTAAACGAAGCAGTTCATTCTCAGGGTGCGTGCATACGTGTGTGTGTGTGTGTGTGTGTGTGTGTGTGTGTGTGTGTGTGTGTGTGTGTGTGTGTGTGTTTGCGACGCAAAAGAATTTGGTAAATTGTGAGAATTCTTCAACAATATACTCCCTGCCGTCTGCATTCATGTTTAGGACCAAATCGATTTGTTCCGAGGAATCCGAAAACAATGGATTTTGTTTGGACTGAAAAAGACTATAATTATATTCAAACATCCACATACACGCGCACGCGCGTACACAGAAACACACACACGCGCACGCACACACGCGCGCGCGCGCGCACACACACACACGCACACATACACACCAAACCAAAAACGAGCACGCGCACACACACACGCATACACATGCAAAAACAAACCAGCCAACCACCGCTCACAAGCTGCCACAAGTTTTCGATTACTTCACACCACAAAAATACAATGATGCCGCAATGGCGAGCCGTCAAGAGAATGCATTGAAATCGTTTGCTATGATAAGTCACCCCTAAAAACCATCCCCACTCCTCCCTCAACCTTCTCCTCCGGAACCCCGTCCACACCTGCCTTTTCTTTGCCCAACCCGACAGTCCATACGTGCTGTTCCCGCTATATCATCCTACCCCCTCCTTACCCCCGCTCTTCTATCCACCCCCCTCTCTCTCACTTTCTTCCACATTCTGTACCTAGGCTGCCATCATCCACCCTCCCTCTTCCGGAAGCTCCTCTCTCTCTCTCTCTCTCTCTCTCTCTCTCTCTCTCTCGCTGTTAATGCATTGAATGATCTACGATGGTGTACGTCGCTTTTGCTCTGTTTATGTTGTTTTGAGTGGTTGTTTCTAACACGAACACTATTTTTGTTACACGTTACCCCATCCCCACCTTGCCCATTTTGACATGAGCAGAAATGGCCTAATCATTAAACGATTCCGACTTGAGCGCCGGGACGTGTGGCTTTTTCTTCGGATGAAAGTGAATATACGTGTGAGTATCCCCAGAACCTACCCCTCTCCCTCTCTCTCTCACGGAACTTGAAAGGAGTCGGACGTGTTGTGGTGTATGTCTTGTTTATGGTGAAATTACACAATTTACCAGTTACATACAATTTTGAAATTTGTACAGGGTGCAGCTAACGCATCATGCCGGAGGTTGCTCTGAGTTTCAGAGCAAGATGTGGCTCCTTCGTGGCAGTCTACATCAATTTTATGTGTCGCCGTGCCAAAGAAAATATCGCTATGCGCTGTCGGACATTGAGAGTGACAAGTCGAGCGGACGGTGTCATAGTGGGATTGCTCCTCACTGTGATTTTCTTCAGCAACCTTTTGATGCAGTGTGGTGACATCGAGGCAAGTCCAGGACCACCCAAGAGGGACACCAAGCAGACATGTTTGACCAGTTCCAGTGTTAGCTGGAGACTGAGAATGGAGAGAGGCCAGAGAAGCCAGGGGGACAATGCACAGTCGTCCTTGCAGCAGAGACTTGATAGTGACACTGTTTTTGAACCTGCCTTGTCCATGCTGTCTTCCATGAGTGACAAGTTTGATAGCCTTCGAGAGGACCTGACCGAAATTAAAGAATTCTTTTTTCGGTTTGAAGGAGGAAGTCGAAACACTGAAAAGTGAGTTGGCCTCTCTCAGGCGGTCAAATGATGAACTGGTAGAAACAAACAAGAAACTTCAAGAGAGAGTGCAAAATTTGGAGATGAAGACCAGTGAGTTAGAGGATCGTTCTAAGAGGAACAACATCATTGTGCACGGTACACAGGCCAACGAGACGAGTGAAGATTGTGAAACTTGCTGAAAGACTTGATTTCTGACAAGTTAAAGTTGAGCGACGACGTCAGTTTTCGTAGGGTCCACAGACTGAGTGCAAAATCCAACTTGCCCATCCTAGACCGGCACCATCGAGCTCACCAAGAGGTGTGGCCGCCCTGGATCAAGAACCGACGGGGTTTTTTGCCCACAGACTCAATGCAAGAAAGGTAGACAAAAAAGACAGTTACGGGTGTCAGTGAGTGTGACAGGACAGCGTAGCTTCTGTGCACGTGTAAGTGATGAGACAATTCATGCCACCACAGCGAATTCACTGCCACGCGCGGCACGTGCTGATATGTTGACTGTGACGAAACGCTTGACAAAACCATCCGATCGGTCCCACTAAAATCCCAAACAAAAAAAAAAGATTTCAAATCTATACCCACTCCCCCCTCTCAACCCCCCTCTCCCCCTTTCTCCCACTTAGTGCAAATCGCACGGCGGACACGAACTATGACAGATGAAGAAATTGCGTCACGATAAACTCGTGACGCCTTTCGTTCTTGTTGACCTACCCCCCCCCCTCTCTCTCTCTCTCTCTCAACTCTCCTTCCCCACTCCGAGTAGCTACGACACAGTAAAATTTCAATTTCATTGTGGCAATGGCCCGTCTCGCACCCCCCCCCCCCCCCCTCTCTCTCTCTCTACCCCGTGAAAACAAAGGCGCGACGCCTCTGCCCTGCTCTTCCCCACCACCACTCCCCCCCCCCTTCATATCTACAGTTCGTGCACTGGCTGAACTGTAACGTATGTCACGGGAATCTCAGCGATAGTATGTATCCATATGGACGCATAAATTAAACTGGCCGCAGAAGTCAGTGAGCTATGCCGATTAGGATCAAACGGTTCCCGAGGCGACTAGTGATAAGACTAGATCCCTCCCCATCTCACCCCTGATTATGATGCTCTCAAACAAGCCCTACTCACCCGTTATGAACTGACAGCTGAAGCATACCGAAAGAAATTTCGAAACTCGCGGCGTAGCAGGGGAGAAACCTATGGCCAGTTAGCAGATAGGTTAACGACTTATCTGCAGAAATGGTTGACACTGTCAAACCAAGCACAGACCTTTGATGGTCTAACTGAGCTCATCCTCTGTGAGCAGCTGCGTGACACAATGTCCACTGACCTACAAACCTTCACGGCAGAACAAGGTGCTACTTCACTAGCTGACCTGATCAAGCTAGCTGACAGATACACCGCCGCTCATGATGAAGCAAATGCACACAAAAATATGCGTGACAAGCCAAATCGGGATTCGAACCCCCCACAGTCACAGCAATCTCAAAACCAAAACCCACCACCAAGTGGGAAACCACCACAAAGTGAGAAACCACACAGTGGTAACTCAGTCCCTGTGAGTCAGAACAGTGCACAGAAGCATTTCTGTGCACACTGTAAAATGACTTCTCACAACACCGCAGAATGCAGAAAATTCTTTGGACCAAGACTCCAAACAATTGCTGCGTACCAGGTAGTGTCTACACCCAAAAGCGGTGACACACCATCTATGGTACCCAACATCACTGCACCACCCATCAGTGAGCAGGTGTTAGTACATAACAAACCTGCCACCTGTTTGTATGACACAGGATTGTCATACGAGGCAGTTGTAAGAGCTTCCCGTGTGGAGCCAGCTGCTATCACCGAGGAGACTGTGCCTTTACAAGGGGCTGACCTGACTTTGCCACCTGCTACCTTATCTGTCGCCACAATTATGGTTGACAGTAGGTATGTCAAGGGACAGATCAAGGCAGCCGTCATGGACAATCTGATCCATGATCTCCTACTTGGAAGCCATTATGTCACTCTAGGGAACCCGTCTGAACCTGTCATTGTATCCACACTGCAGGTGAAGACCCCAAAGCAATTCAAACCTCCTAAAAAGGAGATGAAAGCAGCTCAGCGAGCTGACCCAACATTAGCTGCATGCTTCCAGAGGCAGCGCCACACCCGTCACCCCACTCACAAAGGTGAATTCTTTAGGCGGAACAGTCTTTTGTATCGTAGGCTAAATAAAGATCACTTACAACTTGTGGTCCCGGCGCCACACCGGACCCGAGTCATGGAAGTGGGACATACACTCTGTTCGCCAGGACATATCAATGTAGGGCAGACAGTGCAATGGGTGATGAAGCAGTACTATTGGCCAGGGATGGCAGAGGACATAAAGAAATATGTCAATTCCTGCCCCTGTGCCAACACTGGTCATCCAGCCAAAGGGGCGATTCGTCCCCAGGCCAGCCGGAGCCCAAGGCTAGTGCCAAAAGCTTAATGGACGACAATCGGAATGAATTGTCAAGCAGGAGCTTCTCTCGAGAGAGAATATTTTTTCGGGGGGGCCTATGTGACGAAACGCTTGACAAAACCATCCGATCAGTCCTACTAAAATCCCAAACAAAAAAAAATAGATTTCAAATCTATACCCACTCCCCCCTCTCAACCCCCCTCTCCCCCTTTCTCCCGCTTAGTGCAAATTGCACGGCGGACACGAACTATGACAGATGAAGAAATTGCGTCACGATAAACTCGTGACGCCTTTCGTTCTTGTTGACCTACCCCCCCCCCCCCCCCCTCTCGCAACTCTTCTTCCCCACTCCGAGTAGCTACGACACAGTAAAATTTTAATTTCATTGTGGCAATGGCCCGTCTCGCACCCCCCCCCCCCCCTCTCTCTCTCTCTACCCCGTGAAAACAAAGGCGCGACGCCTCTGCCGTGCTCTTCCCCACCACCCCCCCTTCATATCTAACTAGGTTCGTTGCACGGGAATCGTTCGGCGATAGTATGTATCCATATGGACGCATAAATTAAACTGGCCGCAGAAGTCAGTGAGCTATGCCGATTAGGATCAAACGGTTCCCGAGGCGACTAGTGATAAGACTAGATCCCTCCCCCCCTGATGTGTGAGTGACAGGTTGTCAAAATCGAATCCGGCAACTAGAATGCATATATACCAGACACACAGGGCTCACCTTCACTGACCCCTCAAGACTACCTGTAGACCAGACCAGAGGAAGACAAAGAGACAACTAGAGAAGGGTGAGAAAATCTCGGTACCCTCGTTGATCTCCAGTCATTCACTGTTCATTCCCAGGAAAAGTGAGTTGAACTCTGTTTACATTTTGAATCTATGTATTGATTTTATGTACGCTGTGTGTGTTAACATTGTAGATTTTTGAATCTATGTATTGATTTTATGTACGCTGTGTGTGTTAACATTGTAGATTTTTACAAATGCTTAGCAACATGTATCAAACTGATGAATGATTATTCTGTGTAGGAGTTGGCTTGCCATCATATGGCAAAAGCTCTCTCCCAGTGGTTATGATTTTTGGTTAACTATCTGATCACTGTTCTTTGTATTCACCCTGACGTTTGCCAGTAGGCAATTCTATCTATTAAGAAAATAATTCATTGATTGATTTTGGTCAAGAAAACAGAATGCCTGTGCTAGGTGAAGAACTGCTACCCTGATTTATAAATACTGGTGATTGTTGGAATGATTTGTAGTGTATGACTTTAAGTCTACATCACATGTGTACTTGGACTAAGTGAAGTCCAAGCCAGTGTGATTTAATTCATAAGAAACATAGAAGAGTTGTCTGACTGAAACTAGGTAACATTGTATTACTGTCTCCTACCCTTTTGTAAGCTTAACTTAGTCTTTAAACAAAAGTGGAGATTAATAGTTATAGCAGAAACTCTACCATAGAGAATACTTTGCTGGCTGAGTCTCACACCTGTGCTGAAAGTAAACCAGGGTAAATGTGGGCACTCGACAAACCAGCCATCAGATTCTCACCTACAGACCAGGTTCTCTTTATCGCAGAACTGGGATCCTGGACACGCGATCCTGGTCAGGCTATCCTGGACACGCTACACATTGCGGCTGGACCAGAAGCTGGGACTTCGCCCAACACCAGGGCGACACCAGACAACCAATCTACACCAGTGGGGCAGTCACCAACCACAGGAGAGATCAACTACCCTCTCCGAAGCAAAGCTAAGTTAGCTTACCACCTGGACTCAAACCCATCAGACCCTTGCCCTCACTTTATGATGACATAGGGAGAACCAGTCTATGAGTACCACTCTGGCTACAGTCACCCGGTGATTTGCAAGTGAAGTGGATGTATAATAACCATATACATTCAGTGTAACTTAGACTGAACCCCCCCCCCCCCCCCCCCATGCCAACTTAAGCTTGTGGCACTGAGTGCAAACGAGTAAAGTAGGAGTGAGGAAGGGTCCACTCATTGTGGTAGTCCAATAAGAATTAAACCCTAGCCTATGGGGGGGGGGAGGAGGGGGGGGTAATATGTTTGATTAAAAATAGCCTTGTTGCAAATGTGAATCGACTCGACGCGGGTAACGGGAATTTTGTACTGTTTGTGCTTGACAAAACATTATTTCATTTTTCAAAAAATGTTCTGTATATTTGTGCTGCATTTGATGTGGAAAATGGAATAAACAAATTAGAAGATTGTTTTAACTGATCATTTTATATCTATAGAAGAGTTGTCGTTACTGACGTGTGGTGACTTTAATGCCAGAACAGCAAATACTATCCCTGAATACAGTGATGAAGTTACTATGTATTCTTATTTTGAGAACAGGGATAGCGTTACTATCAACAGACGTTTGGAGGACAGAGTATTGAACTCCTATGGAAAATCTTTTTTTGAACATGTGTAGTACTCTGGGATTATTTATGTTTAATGGTGTATGTAATGGCGACCAGACCGGTCGTTTCACATACATTTCTGATTCAGGTCATAGCGTAAATGATTACTTTGTATCTTCATATGATTTGTTTGACTATAAAAGTAAGCATTGCAGTATGTTACAGATAAAATTGAATCCGACCACATGCCTTTGGAATTCTGTATGAACATGTCTGATGATGGATTAGGTGTAGTTGGAGGTTTTGATGAAAAGGAACATGTAGAAAAATTTGTGTGGAATGATGATCATGCTGAACATTTTTGTGATATGATGAACTCCGAGCACATTCGTGAAAAGTTTTCATCAGCAACAATGTTGATTGATGTTAATGTAAACAATGCGTTGCACATGTTCAATGATATTGTGAAAGATGTTGTAGACTTTATGAAACAGTGTATTTGTGTTAACAGTTCAAACAGACAGAATGACAGGTACGATGCAGAATGCAAGGCAGAGAAATTAAAGACGCGCAGACTTTTTAGAATATTTAGGACAACATCTGATAAAAAAGATGGGTTAGCTTTTTGTAAAGTGAGGAGAGAATATAAACATTTATTGCTCAGAAAGCAAAAGTTGTATAATGATCTTCACTTTAAGAAAATACTAAATTCTGTGTATAATCAAGAAGAATTTTAGAAATCATTGCGCTCAGTATACAAAAAGAGATCACCACCTCGAAATCATACTACTATTGAGGAATGGCACCAACATTTTAAATCAGTGTTAGAGAAAGATGACCCGCCACAAGCAATTCAGAATGTTGCAGATGACGTGTATATAAATTACATGGACCAACCTATCTCAAAGGAAGAAATTTTTATCAGCAATTAGGAAGTTGAAAAATCGAAAAGCTCCTGGGCCCGATGGCTTGATAGGGGAAAACTTCAAGAATTTGGGGGGATGTGCTATTGACATTTTAGTAAAATTGTTCAATGCGCTGTTTGACAAAAGAATGTATCCAGAGGGCTGGTCAGAGTTTATGATTATGCCTTTATATAAAAAGGTGAAGTCAACAATACTAACAATTATAGGGGAATTTCCCTATGTAATATATCAGGTAAACTTTATAGTTCAGTTATAAACGGTAGAATTTCAAACGGGGCTGAAATGAATATCACCGGTGAACATCAAACTGGGTTTAAAAGAGATTATTCAATGACTGATCATATGTTTACTCTTTTGGCAGCTGTACAAAAGCAGTTCGCAAATAATCGAAAATTATACGTAGTTTTTATAGATTTTGAAAGAGCTTTTGATTCGATTTCGAGAAAACTTTTACGGCCAATACTAAGAAATAACGAAATAAAAGGAAAACTTTACCGGTGTATACAAAGTATGTATCAGGATGTCAAAGCTAGAATTAAATGTGGCGCTAGAGTTAGTGATCTAATAAATGTACAAGAGAGAGTAAAACAGGGCGATGTGTGTAGTCCCATCTTGTTTTCATTTTTTATTAATGATTTGGCTCAACAAATCAATGAAAATGGTAAACATGGAGTAACATTTGATTTAGTAGAAGTACTTATTATGCTTTTTGCAGATGATATTGTGTTGTTGTCTGAAACTCCGACTGGTCTACAAAATCAGTTAAATCAGTTACATGCGGCGGCGGAGAGACTGGAGCTAAAAGTGAACATGGAAAAATCTAACATCATAGTTTTTCGTAAAGGTGGGTATACAGCGGCACGTGAAACATGGTTATATGGAAGTAGTCAGATGTCTGTGGTGAATGCATATAAATATTTGGGATTATATTTTTCAACTAAGCTTAGTTTTAGGTTTACTTGCCAAGATCTGGTCAGTCGAGCGAAAAAATCTGTTGTTAGCATTTTGTCCTAAATGTATAAGTTTAAAAACTACTCCTCAGGTATATTTTTTAAACTATTTGATACACAAGTTCAACCAGTAGCTCTATATGGAGCTGAGCTATGGGGCTTGAATAACAATCAAGAAATCGAAAAGGAACATTTATTTGCTGTGAAAACATTTTTGCATGTTGAACAAAAGACTCCCAATGATTTTATATACGGAGAACTTGGAAGATATCCTATTTACTTAAACGCTTCCACGAAAAGCATTAGGTACTGGTTAAAAGTAGTTCAAATGAATGATAACAGACTACCTGCTCTGGCTTATAAGAGTATGTATATACTTGATCAAAGAAACATGGGCAAGTAGCGTACGTAAATGTTTATGTAATTATGGTTTTTATTATTACGTATGGATGAATCAGGGTGTCGGGTGTGCAAACAGTTTTTTTTGGCTTGTTTCAAGCAGCGTATTATAGATTGTAGGTGGCAGGACTGGAAGTCCCACATTCGGACGAGTGACAGATTTTCATTGTACAGATTGTTTAAAGTCAATCATTTGATTGAACCATACGTTTCATCGTCTTTGTGTAGTTTTGTAAGGGCAGCATTAACCAAGTTTAGGTTTGGCGTATCTGACATTGCCGTGCACTCCCAGAGATATACATACGGCGGAAATACAGCTGTCATATGTCGCTTATGTAGTTCAGCAACTGAGGATGAAATTCATTTTGTATTTAGCTGTCCAGTGTTAAATGACCTAAGAAGTAAATTTATTCTATCAAAATTTTATTGTAGACCATCTAGCTTTCGTTTAGTATTGCTATTATCAACAAAAAATGAAAATACAATAAAAAATATTTTGCAATTTACCTGTATAAATCACTTCAACGTATCAGAGCCTTTTCTCAATAAGGGCGAGCAGAGTAAACATGTTTG
>CM065734.1:9797746-9807746 GCA_033310375.1 Conus canariensis
ACACACACACACACACACACACACACACACACACACACACACACACATCCTGCAATACAATCGCCACATTACTAGGTTTGTCTGCCTATTCACAGTCTGGAACCAGCGGTGCCTGTCTCTGGCGGGGCGCCCAGCCACGTCTTCCATCTGTAGATTGTGGAGCAGAATAGCACAGCCCCCACCAGGGTCCTGCCCTCCACTCAGGGTAAACAGGCTCGGACCTGGCTGACCGCACGATCGATAGCCAAGGAAATTCTCTTCCTGTTCTTTCTGTCTCGGCGGTGGTGTGTGTGTGTGTGTGTGTGTGTGTGTGTGTGTGTGTGTGTGTGTGTGTGTGGAGAGAGAGAGAGAGAGAGAGAGAGAGAGAGAGAGAGAGTGAGAGTGTGTGTGTGTGTGTGTGTGTGTGAGAGAGAGAGAGAGAGAGAGAGAGAGAGAGAGTGAGTGTGTGCGCGCGCGCGTGCGTGTGCCTGTCTGTAGGTATGTATGTGAGTGTATGTGTTTGTGTGTGTGCGCATGTGTGTGTGTGTGTGTGTGAGAGAGAGAGAGAGAGAGAGAGAGAGAGAGAGACAGTACCCACAGACGTACATATGTACATAAATGAAGTACTAAATTTCAACTCTGACAAATATAAACATCACTATGTGCGTCGTTGCGACGCATAATATTTTTCAAATCTACTGCGCTACTGTCGTTGCGCAGCTATGGCGAAGTGGAAGTTAGCATGGCAGACGTTGCAACAGGAACATGCCAAAGTTAATTCCCTTCTCTACTCAGTACTCTCCAGTCAAATAGTCTGCCTTAGAGTGTGTTTAAAAAACAACAAACAAACAAACACACACGGTCGATTGAGCCAGGGGAGACAAACAACTGTCGCGATAATTCCACCTTAACCCTTATATGCGTCATCTCTGTTAGTACAACCACGTCTAAAGACGATTGAGACGGCGACGACAACGGAATGGAACTTCAATAAAATTTGAACTGATAAACTTGCTGATTACCTGGATCGAATTGAATCTATTCTGAAGTCATAATACTGTGTAGGTAGAAAGAAACTCGTGGAGAGCGTGGCAGCAGAGAGTCCTCAGAAGAGGAGCCCCCTTCAAGCAAGTGTTTCGGCCCTTATCTCCTGACACTCTAGGGGGGTTGGGCCACACCCGGTTCATGACTCCGGATGTCCCTCTGCTGCCCCTTTTTTCCCATCTTGGGATGAGCCATGGCTGGGATTCGAACCCATGACCCTCTGGACAAGCTCATTTTCCACTTAATGACTAGCACTCTAACCACTGAGCCACTGGGACACCTGATATTTGTAGGAAAGTTAAGCCTTATGAAGTTCACTTTTGTTCCTCCTTGACCAGATCCAGCTTGAACACCTCTCTGCCGCTTCTGCCATTGCTTTCAGGGCTCTGGTTTTTTCCCTCCCTGCAACTGAGAGCTGTTTCATGAGGGTGTATGCAGACGTTCCTACAACCCCCCCCCCCCCCCCCCCCCAGCTCCAATTTCTGCAATGAGGACTTTGACCTGGTAGCCTTCTCTCCTCAGGCTGTTTGCCAGATCAGCATACTTTTCAGTCTTGTAGATTTGAGCTGCCTCCATTCTGTTCTCATATGGCACCGTGAGCTCGATCATGATCAGCTGCTTGGTTGACTGAGAGTGGACTACTATGTCTGGTCTCATGCCACTCTTGCTGATGATGTCTGGGTGACTCTTCCATTCTGGGAGGTCTGCAGTGCACTCCTAGTCATCTGCCCCGTCCAGCAGACTCTGCCTGCATGTTCCGAGTGGCACTGTTGTTCTTGGCCATGATTTGCTGCTTCCTGCCGTGAAGAATGTTGCGGGTGCTTTTGGAGTCCTGATTTTCCCTTTTGTGGTGTTGGTACTAACCCAGACTACTTGTACAATCTCTTTGAGCACTTGGTTGTGCCTCCATGTGTACCTTCCTTGAGCCAGGGCTACTTTACATGAGCTTAGGACATGCTCCACTGTTTGTTTTTCATGGCAGAGGGGGCATGCAGGATCGTCTGTTTTTCCCCACTTCACCAGGTTTGCATTTGAGGGCAGAAGGTTATATGCAGATCTGAGAATGAAGCTGATCCTGAGAGAGGCCATGTGCCAAATGTCATTCCAAGTGAGACTTCTTTGGAGTGCATTCTCCCACGTTGTCCATTGCCCTTGCTGGCTCTGCTGGACTGCTTTTTAGAGTCTTTTTTTGGTCTTCTCCTTTTCTCATCTCCTGAATCATCATGTCTCTTTTGGCTTTTGCTTTGGCCTTTGACCACCATTCAGTTTTGGTCACCCCCAGTCTTCGTCTGTTGGTCTGTGTGTGTCCTGTTATTTCTCTGATCTTGAAACTTTCTTTGGCAGAATCTATCGCCTCTTGAACTTTCCATTTTCTGCCTGTCTTCAGCTGGGGCTTGATTGCTTCTACCACCTTGTCTCCTGAGTCCTCCAGCATGCTTTGAAGTCTGATCTTCCCTGCTTTGTATTCCTCCAGGATGGATTTCAGTGGTAGTTTCAGCTTTGCTTGGCGACAGCAGACAGGGTGGGACACCAAGCCATTTCCGTGTGAACTTGTTAATTTTGGCTTCCATTGCCTCCACTATGCTGGTGCAGATGTCGTATATCATCAGAGGACATAGGAGCTTTGGTATCAGCATGAACTGTAGACACCAGACCTTGTATTTGCCAGGGAGCCCACACTGGTCAATGGTCTCCAAGCCTTCTTCCGACATCTGTTTGGTTTCTTTTGCTCTTTGTGTGTCTTTCAGCGTATCATCATACCATCTTCCAAGGCTCTTGACTGGCTCTTCTGTGACTGTTGGAATGGCCTGGTTGGCAACACTGAAGACCACAGATTCGGCCACTTTTCCTTTCTTCAATGAGAGACTCCGTGATTTCTTTGGCTTGAACTTCATTCTGGATGAGGCAACTATGTCGTCCAGTCTCTCCAGCACATGACGTGTCTCGTCTTCTCTGCATGAAATCACTGTAGTGTCATCCATGAAGGCCTTGAGAGGGGGCATCTTGTATCCATCGCCAAGGTCTGTTTGTCTTGCGTTGCTTGTTGCTGCTTTCAAGATGACTTCCATTGCCAACACGAACAGTATTGGGGAAATTGCACAGCCCATTGCAATGCCCACTTCCAAGTTGATCCAATCTGTTGTGTACTCCTTGGTAGAGAACCGCATTGAGAAGCCATTGAAGTACTTCTTGATCATGCTGCGGATGTTCTTTGGCATTTGATACACCTCAAGAGCCAACTGTATCATCTCATGGGGTACAGATCCATATGCGTTTGCCAGATCAAGCCACACTACGTCCAGGTCTCTCTTTTCTGTTTTTGCTCTTTGGATTGCGTCCCAGATCATTGTGGCGTGTTCTACACAGCCAACCACGGCTGGGATGCCACCTTTCTGGACTGATACATCCAAGTACTTGTTTTCCATGAGGTACTTGGTCAGCATTGCTGCCATGACAGAGAAGATTTTCCCTTCGACGTTCAGTAGTGATATTGGCCTGAACTGGCTGATGTCACTTGAGTTTTGCTCTTTGGGGATGTACACACCATCTGCCGTCATCCACTGGCCGCTGATCTTCTGGTTTCTCCAAGCTGATTGCAGCAGCCTGTGGAGCCACTCCAGCACCTTGGGACATTTCTTGTACAGCTGGTAAGGTATTCCGTTTGGCCCTGTGATGATTTGGCTCTGGCTTTGTCGACCACCTTCTTGATTTCCGCCAACGTTGGAGGCTTGTCATTGAACTGTTCCTCAGGGTTGGTTGGCCACACCAGACCTTGAATGTCGAGTGGTGTTTTGCTCTGTGAGTCAGAGTACGTTTTCCTCAGATGCTGCTCAAGAACTCCTTTGTCCACACTTAGGGTCCCAGATTTTGGCTGCTCAAACAGTGTTCTGGCAAACTGGAAGGGGTCTCTGAAGAAGCGCTCTTGTCTTCTTCTTTTTGCTCTTCCTCTTCCTCGCAGATTCCGCTTTGCTGAGGGCGCTGTGTTTTGCTTTCAGGTCTTTCCAGAGTTTTTCCAAGCTTTGTTTTTCAGCCGGCAGCGCGGTCTTCATTTGCTTCTTGAAGTTTTTCTTTTGGACCCTGATCTTGTCCATCTCTTCTCGGCGTCTGGATTTCTTTGGAGGTGTTTTTTCTTTGGGTAGTTTTGCTCCATAGGCGTCTCTACATGTGGCATACACAATGTCCCCATATGTGGCTAGTTTGTGTTCCAGGGTGCTTTTCCCTATCAGTGCTTCGAGTCTTTGGCCGATTTTTGCATCCAGTTTCTCCCAATCTTCAGTTTCGTTTGCTCGTGGCAGTTGAGTTTCAGGCGCCTGGCCTCGAGGGCCTGTGCAAATTCCTCATCCGAACCAACAGCGTGGATGTTCTTGGCACTGTGGTTTAAATCCTGGCCGTGGTCTTCCGACGTCTTATCTGCTGATGCAGTGCGCTGCTGCTCATTCAGATGAGTCTTCACACATCCCATCTTTGTTCTGTGGATCTTCATGCCACGGGGGGGGGGTAGCGAAACGCTTTCCACAGACACGTTGATATTCCATTTGGTCCATGTTCATAGTCCGTTTGGGATTTGCAGTCGTGATTGGTTGAGCACCGATGGATTCATCATTCTCTTCCCCTTTCGGTGAATCCTGGGAGCATCTTTTCCTTTTGTACTTAGTAGCCACATGTTGAAGGCAAAGTGGGGAGCCAGCCCACAGAGCCCTTGGTTCTGGTCTTTCCCAGTGTCCTCCGGTCTTTCCCGGACGTCCTTCGGCCTATTCCCGGAAGTCAATGGTTTACCCATGCATCAGTAGAAAGAAACTCGTGGAGAGCGTGGCAGCAGAGAGTCCTCAGAAGAGAAGCCCTGTGATTCATATCACAGTCAATGGTTTCTTCTTATACACTGACTGTTTTGCTTTTCTTTCTTCTAAAGGGCCTCAGTATTCAAGTCTGCCTGCGTCAGTATGGACTGGGATTTTTCTCTAGTGGTTATTTTTGTGCCGGGAAATCAGTGTTCTTGTAATATTCAAGTACAAAATAATGATGAATTTGCTGGTCACCAGTACACATACAGTACCCCCCTTTAAACCTCTCAATCCTTTAAAATTAGCTAATGATCTGAACAAACTTCAGTCACAGTGGCCCTCAGAATTTCATATTCATGGGGACACTGGAGAGCGAGAGGAGAGAGAGAGAGAGAGAGAGAGAGAGAGAGAGAGAGAGAGAGAGAGAGGATGGATGGATGGATGGATGGATGGAGATGGTAATTTATTCAATAAGGCTATGTGCCATTTTGAAGGGGTACGTGAGCAAAAATCACAGGCACAGCACATTTTGACAATGAAAATACATGGGAATGGGCAAAGCGAGCAGAAAATGTAAACAACAAAGTTATGAGAAAAGTACATTTCGAATTTTGAATGCTTTGTACAAATAAGTTGCAAACTGTTTGACAATATTTTCACGGTTTGATGACATAAGCAATGCAAGTCTAAACAACGAAGGCTGCAACCAGTACTTCCTTGGAATCAACTGATTTCTAAGATCTTTCAAAGCAGGACAATGAAATACAAATGGACTTCATCTTCCCATGCCCTTTTAAATGATGGACAAATAAGATCACGTTCAGTAAGCTCTTCGTAGCGTAAAGATGAACAGCTATATCTGAAACTCCAATCGAAATCTTGTCATGATGTATTTTAAGTGTCTGTCCATTTTCATTTGCATGTATGTTGGAACACAATGGAGTGAATTAAACTGCCTGTATAAGTCAAACCTTGTACTATCTTGCATATGAGTGTTCCACACTTGCCACCTGTAGTTTATCAATCTCGTGCGAAGTATACGTAAAACAAGATGCAATGCATATAAACGTACTCCCAGTTTATCCTGAATACGCGTGATATATTCCATAAAGAGTAAAAACCGTCTTGGGCTGGTGTAACCGTTCGTAATGGCTATTCTGGTAAACATCGGCCATCGTCTGTGACCTATAATGAACATACTTACAAATTTTCAGAAAGATCGGCCAAGAACATTGTGAGATTTTCCATCAAGAAGAAAACCATTATGGGCCGTTAGTAACGGCTATAACGGTAAACTTAAACATCGGGCATCTCTGTGACCCATAATGAACATACCTACAAATTTTCACAAAGATCGGCCACGTACTTTCTGAGATATTCCATAAAAAAACAAAAACCGTTATGGGTCGTTATAGCCGTTAGTAACGGCCATAACGGTAAACTAAAACGTCGGGCATGATCTGTCACCCATAATGAACATACCTACAAATTTTCAGAAAGATCGGCCAAGTACTTTCTGAGACATTCCATAAAAAGAAAAACCATTATGGGCCGTTACAGCCGTCAGTAACGGCTACAGCGGTAAACTAAAACGTCGGGCATCATCCGTCGCCCATAATGGACATACCTACAAATTTTCAGAAAGTTCGGCCACGTACTTTCTAAGCTATTCCATAAAGAAGAAAAACCGAAGTGAACAACATATGCAAGACATCAAGGCTGCCCTCCATGAACTCTCAAAACAGTCTGTCATTACGCTTCAGTGGATTCTGTCTCACTGTGGGATCATGGGCAACGAAAAAGCTGATGCTCTCTCCAAGGCAGGCAGCAAAATGGAGCAGTTCAGCCACCCCGTGACCTACAGGGAGGCCAAGACCATCATCCACAACCAGTTTCAGTCCCAATGGAAGAGAAGGCTGGGTGCAAAGAGTGGTGCTGACCCGATCCACCAGCTCCAAAGGCACCAGCAGACAATCCTCTTCAGACTGAGGACCGGCCACTGCAGACTGCTGAGCCACCTTAACCGCTTGAAGATAACCTACACTGACCAGTGTCCATGCAGCACTGGACCCCAGAACATGTCCTCCTGCGCTGTCCTACTCACGCAGCTCTACGACACAAAACCTGGCTGGGGGGAGCGGAGTTACAGGCGCAGCTTTGGGGAGCCCGTTCTAGACCTAGAGAAGACCAAGTGAACTAACGGTAAACTAAAACGTCGGGCATCATCCGTGACCCATAATGAACATACCTGCTAATTTTCAGAAAGATCGGCCAAGTACTTTCTGAGATATTCCATAAAGAAGAAAAACCGTTACAGCCGTTAGTAACGGCTATAACGGGGTAAACTAAAACATCGGGCATCATCTGTGACCCATAATGAACATACCTGCTAATTTTCACAAAGATCGGCCAAGTACTTTCTGAGATATTCCATAAAGAAGAAAAACCGTTACAGGCCGTTACAGCCGTTAGTAACGGCTAAAAAGGTAAACTAAAACATCGCGCATTATTCGTGACCCATAATGAACATACCTACAAATTTTCAGAAAGATCGGCCAAGTACTTTCTGAGATATTCCATAAAGAAGAAAAACCGTTACAGCCGTTAGTAACGGCTATAACGGAGTAAACTAAAACATCGGGCATCATCCGTGACCCATAATGAACGTACCTGCTCATTTTTACAAAGATCGGCCGAGTACTTTCTGAGATATTCCATAAAGAAAAAAAACCGTTACAGGCCGTTACAGCCGTTAGTAACGGCTATAGCGGTAAACTAAAACATCGGGCATCATCCGTGGCCCATAATGAACATACCTACAAATTTTCAGAAAGATCGGCCCAGTAGTTTTGTCTGGAGCGAGTGGAACACATTTTGACCACGGACGGACGGACAGACACACAGACAGCATTTCTTCGTTCCCATTCTAAAGCACTTCCTGTTCTATAAGAACTGGGAGTACAAAAACAGTTGTATGACCTACACCCTGACTGAACCAAACATAACCCAACCCAAGTTCACGCAGTTTAACTTTCATCTTTGTTACTCAATTTGGTTACCCAATTTGGTTTGCCCCTTTCATCTAAATAAGCTTTTTTCGGTATCCTTGACTCTTGCATTTGTGTATCAGTTTCAGTTTCATCAAGGAGGCGTCACTGCGTGCGGACTAGTCCATATACGCTACACCACATCCGCTAAGTTTTGAGACCACACAGCGCATGATTTTAAGCTGATGGATAACTGAATTAACACAAGTATTTGTATAAATTTTAGGCAGTAAAGAATACATCTAATTTTCGAATTTAAACTGATCGGAAATCTATTTGTCTCGCCACATGTTAAATCATTCGACGTTTGTAATGACACCCAAGAAATTTCTTGAGGGCAAACAGATGAACTGTTTCACAGTGAAATGCTGCATTATCAAGCCCCCACACTTCAACACCATATTGTACAATGGGCTGCACTTGCAAATCAAATAATTTACAAAAAACCGGAAGAGACTGATTTCCCAGTCTAGATAGATGTTGCATTATACATACTGCAGCACGCTTTGCCCTGCTTGTAAGATCTTTGCATGCAAGATTAAAGCTTAGTCGTGTTGAGAAATAAATGCCTAGATAATTCAGTGCATTGACTACGGGCATACTTACTCAATTATAACTCAAGTGTCCCTAACTCCTAGATAATCACCTCTTCTGAAGACAATAATATTGCTTTTTGCCATGTTCACTTTTAATTGAAGTAAACTAGCAGCTCTATGAAAACTATTCAGCTGAGTTTGGAGACCAACAACTGTTTCTGATAATATGGCAACATCGTCTTCCAATAATAAAATGAATACTTGTACAAAGTCTGTAGTAAATTGTGCACCCTGTCTTCCACTAGAAACAACTTCAGACGTTAATTCATTATTGAAAAGAGAAAAAAGAATGGGGCTACACACGCCACTAGTATATTGTATAAAATCTGAAATACTTCCCCCCCCCCCCCCCCCCCCCACATCTAACTTTAATTTTCAAACACTGATGTACATACTCATTACACATTTAAATAGTTTTCTACCGTTTTTCAATGGAATGGGCCACAGAATACTCCTATTGATTGAATCAAAAGGCTTTTTCAAAATCAATAAAAGCCACATACAATTTACGATTCAAAGAAAAATTGTTTTTGTATAAATGCCATCAAGGTGAACAAATGATCGATCAACTGTAGAGTAATTGTATTTAAAACCAGCTTGAAATTCTCCCGTCAGGTTGTTCTCTGCTATCCATTCCTGTAATCCATAATTCACCCCCGTACTGTACATTTTACTCGCCGCATCATAGAGTGAAATGCCCCGATAATTGTTAGGATTATTCACGTCATCTTTTTTCTGCAGAGTAAGAATGTTTGATTCTGTCCACTTTTCTGGATATATTCCTTTATCGAAGAGAATGTTAAAGAAAGACAAACAACAAAAACAAATGCAAAATCAAATCTGATTTACAGCCATATTTCAACAACTTACCAACAATGCCATCTGGTCCAGTAGTTTTATGATTTTTATTTTCCTTGAAGCAAGCAGAACCTTCTCTTTAGTAATTGGGCAATTAAAAGTATTAACATCCTCAACACTATCCACGCTTTTATAGAAAAAAAATCTTCATTAGTACATATATCTTTTGTTAGTAGGTCTTTAAAATGTTTAAACCAGGTGTCAATAGCAGTACTGTTTACGGGTTGTCTGTTTTTAAACGAAATCTTGTTTTCTGTTTCTCAAAACTGCTTCTGGCTTTCAATAGACGAGACTAAATTTTTTTCCCTCGGACTGATTAACGATATCCACTTATCATTGTGCGCGTGTTTGCTGGTGTTCACGAGCTCGTCTGCGTGTGTGAGTTTTTCGTGTGTGTGTGTGTGTGTGGTGTGTGTGTGTGTGCGTGCGTGCGTGCGTGCGTGCGTGCGTGCGTGCGTGCGTGCGTACGTGCGTGCGTGTGTGTATGCTTTGAATTAGAATTAGTATTTTATCATGTTTTTCTGTAATATGCGCTTTGGGCTCTTGCGAGGTAAAGCGCTCTATAAATAGCCTTTTACATTACATTACTAAATCATTCAGAACGGCGTCGTTAAAATGTTTCCTTTTCTTCCCTTGTAAATATTTATACTCACGTGTTTTTATGCAGCAGCTGACTCGGTCCTTTTCATCATGC
>CM065734.1:9812746-9850246 GCA_033310375.1 Conus canariensis
TACTTCAGACATAAGTTACAGCTCTCTTCCTTTTCCGTCTCCCTACACTCTCCTAACCTCTCCGCTTGCTGCATCAATCTACTCACTCCTCCCCTCCCTTTTGTTAATTTGTTTGTTTGTGCCAATTGTAATGTTAGCCTTTTACTTATTGATCGTTTCTGTCCCTTACCAGCCACTATTCATCATCATCATCATCATCATCATCATTTTCTTGCCCATGATGGGCGTAGAGGAGAGATGAGAGACACTCTCGAAGCCAGGCGCCGCCATCCGGCCCTGTCCTCTGCCTGTCGCATCAGCGTGGGGCCATCCATCCTGGTCCATTCTTTGATGTTGTCCATCCAGCATTTGGCTTGTCGTCCCCTTCGTCTGCCGCCTTCCAGCGTGCCCTGGAGGATGTTTTGGGCAGTGAGTTGTGGCGTATGACATGCCCGAACCACGACAGCTTCCTCTTCTTGACTATTGCCAAGAGGGGTTCTTGGGGGCCTGCAAGTGATGTTATTTGGCTCCTCACAAGGTCGTTCGTCTTCCGGTCTTGCCAAGGGATCCCGAGCAAGCGCCTGAAGCATTTAGTTTCAAACGTCTGGATTCTCTTGGTGGTCTCTGCTGTCATGGTCCAGCTTTCGCAGCCATACAGCAGGATGGACAGCACCAGGGATTTGTACAGCTTCATCTTCGTAGGAAAGCTGATCTCCCTGCTCTTCCAGATCTTGTTTAGCCTTGCCATTGCTGCTGTTGCAATCGCTAGTCTGGTCTTGATTTCTGTTGTAGAGCGACCGTCTTTGGTAAGAGTAGCGCCAAGGTATTTGAAAGCGTCCACTTCTTCAAGCTGTTGCCCGTTCATGTAGATTTCAGCATAAGTGTTGGTTGTGCTGTTGACCAGGACTTTGCTTTTTTCTGTGCTCACTTCCATTCCATATGTACCTGCCCTTTCTTCCAGTCTCTTTGTCAGGTCTTGTAGTTCTTCGTTGCTGCCACCCATCAGGTCGATGTCATCTGCGAACCTCAGATTATTGATGGTTCTTCCTCCGATGGAGACAGTGGAGTGGAAGTCATGGAGGGTTTCACGCATGATGTTTTCTAGGAAGAGATTGAACAGTACGGGAGATAGCAGGCAGCCTTGACGGACTCCAACTGTGGTCTTGAAGTAGTCCCCTATCTGGTTGTTGAGGAGGACTGCGCTGCTGGCGGTGTTATACAGCGCCTGGATGGTTTGGACGAGACCCTCCTCTATGCCAAACTTTCTGAGCACCTGCCACAGACCCCCGTGCCACACCCTGTCAAACGCTTTCCTAAAGTCAATGAAGTTGTGGAACAGGTCTCTCTGATGTTGCAGATGTTTCTCCATCAGTATCTGGCAGGTGAAGATCTGTTCTACTGTGCTTCTGCCTGCCCTGAATCCAGCTTGTTCTTCCGCCAGGTGTTCTTCCGCCTCTTTCTTCAGTCGATTCAAGATGACTCTGAGCATGATTTTACTGGTGTGGCTAATGAGACTTATTGTTCTGTAGTTCTGGCATTGGCGTAGATTCCCCTTTTTGGGCAGGGGGATGATGAGTGATTGAGTCCATTCTGTGGGCCACTGTTTTGTCTCCCAGATCTTCTGACAAATCGATGTTACTAGAGTGACCAATTCCTTCCCTCCATGTTTGAGCAGCTCTGCTGGAATATTGTCTGCTCCAGGTGATTTCCCTGCTGGAAGGCTGCGGATGGCTTCTTCCACTTCTTCTCTCATCACTGCTAGCGGTGAGGATTCTCTTGATGGTGCTGAGTCCCCCTCAAACAAACTGTCGTCTGGCTGTATAGGGTAGTTGTAAAGTTCTTGGCAGTACTGTGTCCATCTGTTCAAAACAGCAGAGCTTTCTGTCAGCAGCTCGCCTGAGGTATCCTCGATGACTGACGATCTGTTTTGATGCGTCTTGGTGAGGTTTTTCAGTGTGGTGAAGGCATGTTTGCTGTTTCCCTTTTCCATGCCTTTCTCGATGTTCTCGCACTGGTTATTGATCCATTGTTCTTTGGCTTCAATCATTTCCTTCCTTACAAGGTTGTTGGTTTTTCGATACTGTGAGGCTTGTTCAGGGCTGGAATTTTTCGTCTTCTTCAGTAATCTTCTTTTGTCGCAGAGGTCAAGGATGTCGTTTGAGATCCATGCTTGGTGTTTCTTCCTCTGTCGCCCAAGTACCTCCTCTGCTGTTTCACGGACTGCCTCATTGAAGCTGTTTGTGAGGTCGTTGATGAAACACTATTATTATCATTATTATTAATATGACTACATTTTGCTGCTATCATTATTATCATCATCCAACAGTACTGTTTACTGTTGATTCATTGAGAATTTCAACTCAATTTCACTTAATATTATTATTACTAATACTACTTATACAATTATTACGATCATTACCATTATCATCATTATCATTACTGTCATCATCACCATCAATATTATCAACAGTACTAATGTCGTTGTTACCATTACTATCATCATTATCACTCCCACTATACTTATAACGACTATGTCCTATTTTTAGTAATCCCATTGCGAGCATTAATTGTATAATTAACAGTAGTCATACCTATATACAATAACTTATTAAAAATAAAAGAAAAAATGTGTGTGTGTGAGTGTGTTTGTATGTTGCCCCCTCCCTCCTGCCCCCACCCCGCTTTTCTTCTTTTTTTTCATGAACCCATCCCCTTCTTCCCTCCACCCTCATAGCATTAACACCCTAAAGTTACGTGTACCTATCCACCACCGCAATATCAGACCACTACACATACTACCATACCTCCATCTATTTACCTTGAACATAAGTTACAGCTATCTTCCTTTCCTCTCCAATACACTCTCTCTATTTGCCACATCAATCTATTGTTTATTCAGATACTTATCCACCCCCTTTTATCCATCTGGTTTTCTTATCATTTCGTATACAATGTCCTCTACAAGAGTTTCGCTTCCCTCTTTCCTGTGCATAGATGTGTGTGTAGGTGTAGATGTAGCTATGCTGATAAAAAAACTAACGAACACACACACACACACACACACACACACACACACACACACACACACACACACACACAGACACACACACACACACACACACACACACACACACACACACACACACTCTCTCTCTCTCTCTCTCCTTCAATTTTTTTTTATTGGAATGTTGCCCTTTTCTCATTCACTGATTATTTCCATTCCTTTCCAGCCACTATTATCATTACTAATATTACTACACTTACCATTGATACTATCATTATTATCATCCAATAATACTGTTTGCTTTCTATTCATTGACAGTTTCTAGTCCTTTCCACCAATTACTATTATTACTAAGATTACTTTTGCCATTATTACTATCCTTACTACTATCACCATATCATTACTATAAAAACTGTCATCATCATTTTTACTGATTATCATCATATGAGTATCATTATTACTGTCATACATCATCATTACTGATGTCTTTGTTGCTGTTGCTATTACTATCATTATTATCACTAACATCATGCATATAATTATTATGTCCTATTATCATTAATCCCATCACCAGAAGAAAGCTGTAGAAGTATGAGCAATAATACATATATTAAAAAAGGAAGTGTGTGTGTGTGTGTGTGTGTGTGTGTGTGTGTGTGTGTGTGTGTGTGTGTGTGTGTGTGGTCCCTCCTCCTTTTTTTTCTTTTCCCCCAACCCTTCCCCTCTTCCCTGCTCCAATAATACTGTTTACCTTTCAGTCTTTGATCATGCCTATTCCTCTTGACTTACCGTTACTATTACTGACATTACTGTATTTATCCTCACCACCTTCTCCCTGCTCCAGTAGCACTGTTAACTTTTACTCATTGACCATTTCTCTTCATTACAAAAGAAAAGAAAATCTACTAACTTTATTATTCTTACTATCTCAATTAGTATTAACATCACCATTATCTTCATCACTATTATCAATATTATGACCACTATTATAATTACCAATTCTCTCTCTCTCTCTCTCTCTCTCTCTCTCTCTCTCTCTCTATATAATATATATATTATATATATATATATATATATATCTGTTCACTATCATCATCAATATAGCTATTGTTACAGCTTTATAACTGTTAGAAATATTGTATTCACTATTATTGTTAACAATATGATTATCACACTTTACAATGTTTGACATTCCTACCTACCACGCATCACTATCAATACTATATGGTTACAATCATGATCATAATTAAAAGTATATATATATATATTATATATATATATATACTATAATGATAGAAGAATTGTTAACCTGCACTTGTTTTCCCTCACTACTTAATTGTTCAGCATTATATTGTTTGGTCAATCAGTGGGCGATTGTATCTCTTAGAAGATCCAAGTAAAGGTTGTTCTACACAATTCTTAGCCGCTGACAATGCTTGGGTTATTGAACAGCAGGTCTGACCACTCAGACTGTTCCATATCTTTTGATCTCCCTTGCATCTTTAAATAGATCCTCAAACATAGGCTCAAAGATTGTCCCCTACATTATATACTGTTTGCATATAATGCTTTTAGTTTTTCAGCAACTTTTTTCCTCTCCACACTTTTGTGTTGTTTTAGTCTACTACCTTTCACTGGCTGCTTTGGGGGTGCTGTTGCATTCTTTTTTGAACCTTTGGTGGTGAGAACACCACAGAATTACGAACTGTGGTGTGTCTCTATTTGACGCCAAGAGCACAGACACAATCAGCCGTGTCTCCCTGATGAGTCTGATCCAGCGGACGAAAGGCCTAGGAGCAGGCAATACATGTAGATCTGCCTTCAAGAGTGATTGCGATAGTTCCCTCATGCAGCTAGTGAAGGGTTTTCATTTTTATAATATATATATCCTTCATTAAAAAAAAAAAAATTCAAATGTTTGCCAAGTCATTACTATAATGATAGAAGAATTGTTAACCTGCACTTGTTTTCCCTCACTACTTAATTGTTCAGCATTATATTGTTTGGTCAATCAGTGGGCGATTGTATCTCTTAGAAGATCCAAGTAAAGGTTGTTCTACACAATTCTTAGCCGCTGACAATGCTTGGATTATTGAACAGCAGAGCTGACCACCTCAGACTGTTCCACATCTTTTGATCTCCCTTGCATCTTTAAATAGATCCTCAAACATAGGCTCAAAGATTGTCCCCTACATTATATACTGTTTGCATATAATGCTTTTAGTTTTTCAGCAACTTTTTTCCTCTCCACACTTTTGTGTTGTTTTAGTCTACTACCTTTCACTGGCTGCTTTGGGGGTGCTGTTGCATTCTTTTTTGAACCTTTGGTGGTGAGAACACCACAGAATTACGAACTGTGGTGTGTCTCTATTTGACGCCAAGAGCACAGACACAATCAGCCGTGTCTCCCTGATGAGTCTGATCCAGCGGACGAAAGGCCTAGGAGCAGGCAATACATGTAGATCTGCCTTCAAGAGTGATTGTGATAGTTCCCTCATGCAGCTAGTTACTAAGTTTGTGTGCTATAATGAAAAGAAAAATGATTATCATGCAATGTTTAATGATAATAGCGTTCAGAAACGAATTCAAGATGCTAGTAATTTAATAGATCACTAACTTCACTCATTGGATGTATCAAGATGGCTGGAAAAAGTATGTTAAAGACGTTTAGGGTAGACAGTTTCAGACAGAAGCCATAGTTTGATAGAGAAATGTGCAGAAAAAAGACGTAAAGTACGCAGAACTTTACGAACATTTCACAGAGCTTGTTAAAATTGATGCTGATAATGACAGTAACAAACTACAAATGACACATTATAGATATATGTACATAGTTTTAAGGAAACAGTATAAAAAAAAAATCTGCTTAGCGCTAACAGGTCATAACACAAACACTCTAAAGTAGAAACATGGGAATAGTGGTGGCGATCCTAAACGTTTTATGGGCACTGTTAAATCTGTTCTTATATCTTCAGAATTAAAGGAAAAAAAATCGATTACTTCTGATAAATGGTTTCATCATTTCAAGATGGTTTTCAATAGTGATCCTGATTTAACCGATTTTGAAGAGACTTTTCAAACCAACTTGCTGGTAGACATAAAATTAGACTGTGTTCCACTAGACAGAGCGATACAGCAATGGGAAATTGAGGCTATAAAAGCGTTGAAACATGGAAAAGCATCTGGTTCCGATGGATTATGTGGCGAATTCTATAAAAACTTATCTCAAAGTGTAATCTCATTTTTTTTAACTCAATGCTTTGATACACTGTTTGACTCTGGTAGTTTTCCAAAAAGCTGGTCTCAGTCTATTATTCTACCGGTGTATAAACAGGGTTATCCTGATTGTCCTGACAATTACAGGGGTATTTCTTTGCTAGAAGTTGGAGGCCAGTTGTACAGTTATATCCTTAATAAAAGACTTACTGAATGGGTTGAAGATAATGACTTAACTGATTCATCTCAAACTGGTTTTAGACGAAATTATACTACAACTGATCACATTTTTACCCTCCTGGCGCTAGTTCAAAAGCAGTTACTCAATCGGAGCAAGGTATATGTCACGTTTATTGATTTAAAAAAAGGCTTCGACTTAGTTAAAAGGCAGTACCTTTGGATGATATTAAAGAAGAAATGGATTAGCGATAAAATGGACAAAACTGTCAAAGGCATGAATGAAATTGTGAAAGCTAGTGTAAAAGTGAACAACCAGTGTACTGAACCATTCTACTGTCCTCGTGGCTTGAGACAAGGAGAAATTTGCAGTCCAGTTCTATTCTCACTATTTATTAACGAATTTGCAGTTGATGTAATCCGTAATTGTAAACACGGTGTAAAGGTACCTCCAGATTTAACTGAAATTTTGATAGCACTTTTTGCCGATGATGTTCTGTTGCTTTCTTTCTCGGTCTGTAACGACAGCTGAACATTTTGAGGGATGCCTCGGACAGAATGAGTTTGACAATTAATTTGGATAAAACTAAAGTGGTCATCTTACGGAAAGGCAGTTACATTGCAGTGAGAGAAAATGCTTCTTTGGTGGCAGGAAGCCAGAAGTGGTCAATCAGTATAAAAACCTTGGGATCATTTTTTCTTCTTCCCTCTCGTTTTCCTACACTATGGAAGATAGAGCAGCTAAAGCAAAGACAGGAGTTGTATGCATCTTAAAACTGTTGTGGTCCCTCCGTGAAAAGCATCCAAAAATGTTCTTTAAATTATTTGATTGTCAAATCCTGCCAGTGCTGACGTACGGCTCAGAAGTTCGGGGACTGATTGCGGACCAGAATTTAATAATTGAAAGAGTACATCTGTTTGCGTTGAAAAGATTGTTAAATGTTAGTGTTAAGACACATAATGTTCTCGTCTATGGTGAATTTGGTAGATATCCTTTTTACGTTAAAACATATACAAGATGTGTTAAATATTGGTTGAAACTTCTGAGAATGTCTGATGATCGTTTACCTTTAACATCTTATAAAATGTTGTTACGTCTCCATTGTAAAAGTGAGAACAAGTGGGTTTCCGCCGTATGCTTTACTTTATACAAATATGGCTTTGGTCATGTGTGGGAACACCAAGGAGTTCAAAATATTTATCCTGTTCTCGGAGAATTCAAACAAAGGCTTACCAACTGTTTCATACAAGGATGGGAGGTTCAGTTGAGAGATATAAGTCGGCTTACATTTTATGCACTTTTCACACATTCTTTTGGTACATTTCAATAATTACTCGACCTAGAACAGTGTGTGTTGTAAAGACGTTAATCAGATTTAGATTAGGTGTTTCAGCACTGCATACGCATCGGTACCAATTTTCTGATAATGTCTCCTGTAACTGCCCATTTTGTGAGAGTGTCCCAGAAAGTGAACTTCATTTATATTTGTTTGTCCCAAATACTCAAATGTTACAGAAAAATACATCCCAAAAGTATTACCATCACACGTCTACTTTCAGGCTATTGTTATTGATGTGTGACACTAAATGTATAAACAGACTGGCAGCATATCTAATTGACGCATTTAAAATACGTAATCTTGCCATTTTGTCTACAATTTGATATGGATGTTAATCATGTTCATTTTCAATGTAGCATCCTGACATGATTTCCCTTTGTGCCCCCTCCTCTTGACATGAGCAGAAGCCCTGGCTCATTAAACATTTTGTCATTGTCATTGTCAAAAAAATCAATAGTTCTCAGGAGATGATGACAACATGATGTCACCCTATAGTCAATTCAAGGGCGGGGAGAAGGTTACCCTTTAAAAAGCGTAGACATGAAGTCAAGGATGCCATGTTCAGTGTTCGTTTCTCTGTCTTCCTCTCTCTCTGTGTGTGTGTGTGTGTGTGTGTGTGTGTGTGTGTGTGTGTGTGTGTGTGTGTGTGTGTGTGTGTGTGTGCGTGCGTGCGTGCGTATGTGTGTGTGTGTGTGTTTGTGTGTGTGTGTGTGTGTGTGTGTGTGTGAGAGAGAGAGAGAGAGAGAGAGAGAGAGAGAGAGAGAGAGAGAGAGAGAGAGAGAGAATGTAAGGAATAAGGAATTTGTAAGAATGTCCTAGTATCATAATGCAAAAATCAATACTGCTCAGGAGATGTGGACGACATGATGTCACCCGGTAGTCAATTCAGGGGCTGGGAGAAAGAGGGGACCACGGTGGTTACCCTTAAAAAAAGCCTTAGACATAAAGCCAAGGATGCTGTGTTCACTGTCCGTTTCTCTGTTTCCCTCCGTCCCTGTGTGTGTGTGTGTGTGTGTGTGTGTGTGTGTGTGTGTGTGTGTGTGTGTGTGTGTGTGTGTGTTAGATGTAATGGACACTGAAATAGAAGTAATGCTCTGTATGCAGAAGGAAGTGGTAATGAAAGAAATGGGTTCAAGGGTGCGGAGGAGAGAGAGAGAGAGAGAGAGAGAGAGAGAGAGAGAGAGAGATCCGCCTCATTTTGTGTTGACTGTACTTTTGTGCACAAACGTTCACATACGTGCTTTGCGTGTGCATATACGATATATACATATATATAATATATATATATATATATCTATCTTAATAATGATTCAGGATTCCTAGAGTCTGGGGCACCGCTCCACAAAGGTAATAGTCCGGAGAGACCACGCTTGCAGCCACAAGCATATACAGAAATACAGTCATAATTCCTGACATTCCTGCATTTCAAACATTTATTTGCAAATTTTCTCCCCACTGGGACTTCTTCAAGCAGCAAACTCTTCTATACACTGTCTTACAAAGCTTTGCTGCTTCAACCTCCCGCCTTCAACAGCTATTGATACGGCTTGGGACAACATGATGTCACCCTGGACAGGGAGGGAGAAGGTGGCCATAGTGGTTAAATAGGGAAGAAAAAAAGCTTCGAACATGAAGCAAAGGATGTCAGGTTCAATGCTCTCTGTATGTGTGTGTGTGGTGTGTGTGTGTGTGTGTGTGTGTGTGTGTGTGTGTGTGTGTGGGCGTGCGTGCGTGCGTGCGTGCATATGTGTGTGTGTGTGTGTGTGTGTGTGTGTGTGTGTGTGTGTGTGTGTGTTAGATGCAACTGACAGTGAATGATTTGTTCTTTCTGCAGATGTAAGTGTCGGAGAGAGAGAGAGAGAGAAAGAGAGAGAGAGAGAGAGAGAGAGAGAGAGAGAGAGAGAGAGAGAGAGAGAGAGAGAGAGATGCTCATGCATTCATGATATTGTGTGCAAAACGTATATTTCTTCCCCATTTTGTGCTGACTTGTTCTTAGTGAGCAAACACGCATGCATGCACATTATGAAGGTATAAAAGACATATTATTCCCCACATTGCGATGATCTCACCAACGCAACCATCAATCCCCCTGCTTCTCTAGCCTTACACAAAACGACAAATTCCACCAGTCAGGCACTGGCTGATTGACTTTTGCAATATGAAGTTTTACACCTTATTTACCACATCAGCATGCACTCTCTTTTCGGTCCTCTGCACAGCTGCTGCAAATAAAAAGGATAAAGGAGGCCCGATTGTCCTTGTATTACAATGCAAAAATCAATACTGCTCAGGAGATGAGGACAACATGATGTCACCCAGTAGTCAGTTCAGGGACTGGGAGAGAGGAGATGGCCAGGGTTGGTAATAGGTTTAAAAAAAGTCTTAGACGTGAAGCAAAGGATGCCAGGTTCAATGCTCGTAGTGCCGTTCTATCTGCAGAGGAAAGGAGTAACATGGAAAGGAAGTAGGGGTGAGGATGGAGCTATATATATATATATATATATAATATATAGAGAGAGAGAGAGAGAGAGAGAGAGAGAGAGAAATGCGCTCATGTATTCATGATACGGTGAGCCAGATGTATACTTCTGCCACATGTTGTGTTGACTTGTACGCAAACATGTCTGCACGCGCAAAACGACAAAATCCCACCAGCTAGACACTGGAAGCTCCGACCTTTCCAATATTCGATTTCATGGCTAATTTGCCACATCAACGAGGAATCTTTTTGGCCGTTCTGCACATCTGTTGAAAAATAAAATGATTATGGGGATCTGGAGAATGTCCTTGTATTACAATGCAAAGATCGATACTGCTCAGAAGATGAGCACAACAAGACGTCACCCCACTGTCAGTCGAGGGGCTGGGGGAGACTAGGTGGCCACCGTGAGTAAACAGAAAAAGTTCATCTTCGTTCGTTTAACTCTCTCTCTCTCTCTCTCTCTCTCCTCTCTCTCTCTCTCTCCTCTCTCTGTCCCCCTCCCCTTCTCTCAGATGTAACCGATATTAAATGATTGTTTCAATAGTATACTTTCCGCAGATAGAACGGCAATGAAAGAAGGGGAGGGGGGAGGAGAAAGAGAGTGGAGAACGGAAGTTGGGGGTAGGAAGTGGGGGCAGAGAGAGAGAGAGAGAGAGAGAGAGAGAGAGAGAGAGAGAGAGAGAGAGAGAGAGAACGAACGAACGAACGAATTTTATTTTCAGAGGGTAGTGGAGTAAGCATAACTGCTTTTTTACATCCAGCCCTCCGGGGCCCCCAAAAAAAAAAAAAAAAAAAAAGAAGAAGAAAAAGATACAAATTCTGAAATATACTAATACCAAATGCAACAAAACTAATGTACAAGAGTGAACACAGAAGACGGGGGGGATATGGTGGGGTGGGGGGCATTAGAGGAGGGAGAGAGAGAAAGAGAGAGAGAGAGAGAGAGAGAGGAGAGAGAGGGAAAGAGTTAACAAAAAATAGCAATGAGAGACAGTGGGGGAGAAAGGAAGCGGGAGGGAGAAGCAAGGCATGACATTTAACATTAACATAGAAGGAGAGAGAGAGAGAGAGAGAGAGAGAGAGAGAGAGAGAGAGAGAGAGAGAGAGAGAGAGAGAGAGAGACAGAGAGACAGAGAGACAGAGAATCCAGATTCCAGATGGTTTAATGTTCAAAATCACTAGACTCTTAACATTTCCGTTAAATACAAATATCATACAATCAAAATTCATCAAGCATGGTCTCTGCAAATAACACAAATTCTGTTTTCTGAGATTTAAACACACTGCGAAGCTGTGAACTGAACTCAAGATAATTAAATTCAGCTACGCCTTCCCACTATCGCAGCCCCCTCTGCCCCGATCTCCTAACATCAGAATCACCAATGCGCATAATTACCCCCCTCCCTCAACCTTACCCTCCCCTTTCCTGATACGCTACACTTCGATTTCGGACAACGGACTACAACTTACATTGTACGAATTTTCAAAACAGGTTTGACAGTACTAATTCAATTTATAATTTCAATCAGTATTTCACGCTTTTTAATGCAATAATGCACAAACTGAGCAACGTTTTCCACGGATATAAGATAATCAAATCACCAAACAATTCCGCATTAAATTGGTTTGTGCCAAGATCTTTAAGTCGTAGTTCTTTGTATTACGGACAGTTACAAAGAGAATTTCAGTTTCTATCTCAGTTCTACTACACAATACATCTGCGGTATTATTTTGAGTATATCAAAAAACGTTGTCAGTGGGAGGGTACCTATTCTCAATTTAACGATAATTCTCTAAAATGTTTAGTTCACATATTATCAACATATGGTTCACTGAGGAAACTTGACTTAGAGGATTTCGAAAAAGCTTTCGATTCTTTAAACTGAAATTTCATGTTTAAGGTACTAAAAGCGTTAGGTTTTTGCGAAAGTATATGCCAGTGGATAAAAACATTTTATAGGAATATTAAATCAACAGTTATTGCAAATAGACAGACTGCGCCATGGTTTGAGATAGAACAAGTTTGTAGGCAAGGAGATCCAATTTTTCCGTATTTGTTTATACTCAGTGTAGAGATTTTAGCTATAATGATAAAGGAAGAAAAATTGATAAAAGGAATAAAAGTAGGTGAGATGGACCAAAAAATAGCTCAGTTTGCTGACGACACTCAGTTATTAAATAATGGTGATAGAGTTTCTTTTGAAAGTTCAATTCATATTCTCGACACATTTGGCAGAGCTTCAGGTTTACACATGAACAGTGAGAAACGCAAGCTGTATGGCTCGGGTGTCAAAAGATGTCAAAGACAACATACTGTCCACATTTTAAAATGAAATGGAATCCCCCGAAATTTAAAATACTCGGAATTTGGTTTACATAAGACTTAAAAGAATGTGAATTGATGAACTATAATGACAAATTTTCTGAAATCAAAATGTTATTCAAAATTTGGATTCAAAGAACTATTACACCTGTGGGAAGAGTCGCAGTTTTAAAGTCATTAGTCCTGTCGAAATTGATACATCTTTGGATTCTCTTGCCTGATCCACCTGACCCCTTTATTAAAAAACTTCAAAAAATGTGCTTCCACGTTGTTTGGAATGGTAAAAAAGATAAGATCAGCAGGAAGACAACGATCAAAACGGTAAAAGAAGGTGGTCTAAACAATACCTGACATTAGAAAATACAATTATGCTTTGAAATTCTCGTGGATAAAAAAAATTAACACGACTAAACATAAATGGAAGAACATTATAAGGAAAACCCATCCATTTATTTAAAAACTTGAAAGTTATGGATCAGCAGTTGCTTGTGAATGTACGAACTCAAATTTATTTTGGACTCATGTTTTGAAGGCTTACAAAGAATTTTGCTTATGTGTAGAACCCCAGACAGTGAATGAACTGCTGTCGGAACCTGTGTTTTACAATGACAAAATTAAAGTAGGTAACGTCACGATCAAACAAAAGAAGCTGATTGAAAAAGGAAAATATGCAGTAATGCATTTCTTAAAAGAAGACGGAAAATTCATGACTTATGAAGAATTCACTACTAACCTTGACTATAACATAAATTTCGTTACTTACAACGATTTCCTCATAAAAAGTTACATAAATAAAACTGGGACTGAATTAAACACCACCACCAACTGTAGACTCGATATACCGAAAGCGGTGAATATTATTTTCAAGGCAAGCAGAGGAGTCAAACAATACTATGAAATGTTAACTTATGATGAACAGAAACCAAACTGTTGTTCAAAGTGGGAACGAAAGCTAAATTCTGAAATCCCTTGGAAAAAAGTATTTCCCCACACCCACAACATAAGCGATATCAAACTCAAATGGTTGCAAATCAGAACTGTTCATAGGATTATTGGTACGAACATTATTCTTAAAGCTATGGGGATAACAAATACGACGAACTGCACTTTTTGTAATGAAGAAAGAGAGTCAATCGAACACTTGTTTTGGGAATGCAACCATGTGCAAACTTTCTGGAAAGCTGTCGAACTTTTACTGAATGAAAAATGCAGAAACATCTTCAATGCTGTAATTTTCGGGGTGGATCACGATATAAAACAGACAAAATATTTGATTTCATCATAATATTTGCAAAATATTATATCTGTAAATGTAGATTTGTAAAACGTATGCCATGTGTTACTGGATTCCAAAATCAGCTGAACAGATTTAAAATCGAGTTACACAATGCCAGAGTTAATGATAATCAGACAAGCTTTGAAGTCTCATGGAACAACTTTACACCAATGTTTCTTCAATCAGATACATAATAGGCGCCTACCTGTACTATGCCGCTCGTTATAATAATATATATGTACGTATGTATGTATATATATATATATGTGTATATGTATGTGCGTATATATATATATATATATATATATATATATATATATATATATATATATATATATTTCCCTTCCCTCTGTACCCAGCCTACAGTTTTAATTCTTGATGAGCAATCCTCCTTGCAGAATAATCAAACCTAATAGAAATTGTATACAGATCAGCTGCAAGTAATTATCAAACCCGGCAGACTGTCCATCGATACAGCATTTTTTTTTTCTTTTATAACCCTTTTGTGTGTACATGGATCTATGCTTGATTTTTCTTTTTTTTATGTGCTTGTTTCGTTTCTTTATGTCTCTCTACAAAAATGATGACAACGTTGCGCACTGTCCTCTTTCTGTGCACTTGTAAGCTCTAATATTATTTGATAAAAAAAAAAAAAATGGAATGCCCGAAAAAAAAAAATGACTTAAAGGAAGAATACAGAGAAAATCTCTCATTGCTGTTAACTGTAGTACCAATCATCAATGAGGTTTATTATAAGACGCCCTATTAATAATGACAGAAGAGATCGTTCATTTCCGACGCCTTTGTTCAGCTAAGCGAAACCAAATCCGCACTTTTGAAGCACAGTTCTTAGTTTAGATGCCCAACATAATTCTCCATTTTCTTCCATACTGAGCTGCATTAAATATGTTTGCTTGGGCAATCTCTTAACATCCATATGCAGTAGTTTCAACCAATATTTCACTGATTTCAAGCATGAATTGACGTATATTTTCCTAGCTCTCCATACATACATGTAATTGGGGTTTCTAGGGAAGACGCTGAAAAATCGCTTACGTGCCTGGGTATGCACTTTTTCAATCCCTTCTATGGCATCAAGATCCCAGATATCTGACCCATACAAGAAGATTGGCTGGACCTGGGCGTCAAAGATTTTAATGCACGTCTGTCTTGTAATTTCATTGAGTTTGAGAAGAACTCGAGCGCAGTCAGACATCTTCCTTTCCCTTCGTTACAATGTGGCTGACCCCTTGCACAAAAGTTAACCTTGTTGTAATTGTAAAACCTAAATATGTATAACTGTTTACAACTTCCAGCTCTTCGCTATCCAGAAACCATTTTTCATTTCTGCCCAATTTACCCCCTTTTTCTCAATACCATAACCTTAGATTTATCTACGTTAATATCTAAGAACCGATCCTTACATAGTGCTGATTTTCTAGTCCTTCTGGTGTTCTTGATAAAAGAGCTAGATCACCTGCAAATGAACAATTCAACTAGACCAGGCTGTAACTGTACTCAATGTATTCCGATTTCTTCAACGGGCACGGCTATTTCATTTACAAGCAGAGAGAAAATGGCAGAACTCAACATACAACCCTGAGTCCAACAGGACATTCAAACAAGTCGGTCATTGTTTCCTTGACACAAACACATGATACAACTGATGAATACATGCCCTTTAGGGCCATTAAGAATGGACCAGAAAAACCTGCTCTCACGAGAGTTTCAAAGAGGGAAACATGATGAACTGAATCAAAAGCCTTTTTCAGATCTATGAAGGGTACATACAGTTTTTCACCCTTTTTATTGAATGTTTTTTCTATAACAGAAGCTAGCGTATAGATATGATCTGTAGTTGAATATGATTTCCTGAAACCTGCTTGCTCCTCGACGATTTTTCCATTTACACCCATCCATTTCGTAAGCCACATTCTGAGTATGCTTGTATAGATTTTACTCACGACACTAAATAAGGAAATAAGTCTGTAATTATCAGGCACGTCTGTGTCACCCTTCTTAAAAATGGGTACAATTATCGACTGTGACCACTGTACTGGGAATTCTCCATTTCTGAAAATTTCATTGAATAGACAAGTCAGAATGAGACTGATTTCAACCCTGAAGCCTTTAACATTTCTGCAGTTATTCCATCACAGCCAGATGCTTTGCCATTCTTTAGCCCAAACATACCTTTCACACTTCTTCCTCAGTAATAGGAACATTTAGTTCATCGACTGTATCTTCATCAACAGACCTGTTGGCAATAATTCTCTGCCCCTCCGCCTCTTCTGTCCTAAAAAACTGCTCTAAAATGTTGGTACCGTTGTTCTAATGTTATGTTTTCACCTGTCTTCTTTTTATGCGTACATGTATTTAACCTTATTTCAGACCAGCATAATTTTTCGTCATGAATAGTATCATTCAGTCTATTCGCTCTTTCCTTTTTATACGCTGTTTTTGTGCTTCTTTTTTAACTTTCGGTAATTCTTCCTTGCTTCTACAAAGGCAACTAGATGTCTCTTTTCGATTACCCTACCTTCGTCGTCATTCTTACCATGAACCCCAACAGGCATTGTCAAAAGATATCAACGAATACACTAATCAACAAAACGATTAATTTTTTTGACGGAGCTCAGAAGTTGCGCTGCTGTTTGCCTTGTGAACACGGTTCAGAGAGAGAGAGAGAGAGAGAGAGAGAGAGAGAATGAGAGAGAGAGAGAGAGAGAGAGAGAGAGAGAGAGAGAGAGAGAGAAGAGAGAGAGAGAGACGCTCATGTGTCTATGATACTATAATGAAGATGTACACTTCTTCCCCGTTTTCTCTTCAACTGAACTTGGCGCGAAAACGTGCTTGAAGGCGCATTATGTACGCCAAAAAGACGTTTTACGGTCCACTTTGTGCTGATCTCACCAACCCAGACATTACTCCTCCTGATCCTCCAGCCTAAACCAAATAACGACAAAATCCCACTAGCCAGGCGCTGACAGCCTCGATTTCTCCAATATTTAGTTGAACACCTTATTTGCCATGTCAGCGGGAAGTCTTTGTTCACCCCTGTGCACAGCTGCTATCCAGTTAAATGATTATGAGGATTTGGAAAATGCCCTTGCATGACAATGCAAAAATCGATACTGCTCAGGAGATGAGTACAACATGGTGTCACGCTGTAGTCAGTTCAGGGACTGGGAGAAAGAAACCACGGCAGTGACAGAGAAAAAAGCCTTGGACTGTAAGCAAAGAATGCCCGTTTTGAAGTTCGCTCGGCAGTTTCTCTGTCTCTTCTCTACTCTCCCAACTCTCTCTTATAAATGTAACTGACAGTGAATGATGATGCGAGTGAAGTTCTTCTTACAGAGGGAGGGAACAATGATGGAGGGCTGAGAAGAGAGAGAGGGAGAGAGAGAGAGAGAGAGAGAGAGAGGGAGGGAGTTCAGACATTTTCTCTATTGACACTGACCTTTACAGTCTTTGCGGCAAGGGGAACAAGATCATATCTGCAGCGCCATGAAAAGAACAATTTTTGGTTTGTAATAGAAAGAAAAAAGGTTCGTGCTGATAGCAAATCAAATTCACTTTAGAAGAAAAGGAAAACAGAACATTTTATCACACACACACACACACACACACACACACACACACACACACACACACACACACACACACCTATGAACTTAGGGAGGGAGAGAGAGAGAGAGAGAGAGAGAGAGAGAGAGAGAGAGAGAGAGAGAGAGAGAGAGAGAGAGAGAGGGGAGAGAGAGAGAGAGAGAGAGAGAGAGAGAGAGAGAGAGACAGACAGACAGACAGACAGACAGACAGACAAAGACAGATTCAGAGACACGTATTACTGTTTCCTACTCTATGTAACTTTTTTGGTGCACAAATGTGCACGCACGTGCAATATGTACAAGACGTATCACTCCCCACAATGCGTGGACCGAACCAAACTAAACAATACTCCTTCAGAACCTCCAGCCTAAAAGAGAATAAAGACACTCCTCCACCAGCTAGACGCTGGCAGTTTCGACTTTTCCAATAATCAGTTTTACACCTTATCTGCCCCATCAGGTAAAAGTCTTTTTTGACAATTTCAACAGCTACTGTTAATTTGAAGATTCGAAGAAAACTGGAGACTTTCCTTGAATCACAATGAAAAAAAACGATGTTGCTCAGAAAATGAAGGCAACATGATGTCACCCTGCAATCAGTTCAGGGGTCGAGAAGAACGAGGTGGCCATGATGGTCAGATAGAACATAAAAGCCTTTGACATGAAGCAAAGGATGCCAAAGTTCTCTTGTTAGTCTCTCTCTCTCTCTCTCCCAGACGTAATCGATATTGACCTGTAGAGAAAAGAAGCGACGAAGGGAAGGAGGAAGAGAAATGGAGGGAGGGAGGTAGGGAGAGAGAGAGAGAGAGAGAGAGAGAGAGAGAGAGAGAGAGAGGGAGAGAGAGAGAACGTGAGTCAGAGATAAAGAGAGGAGGAGAGGAGAGAGAGAGAGAGAGAGAGAAGAGAGAGAGAGAAGAGAGAGAGAGAGAGAAGTAGGGGAGGGAGGAGGTAATGTCCTATGACCCATCTAAAGTAACCAGAAGCCATGTCAGTCTCAGAGAGTAAAGTACTGATGCTTTTCAGCCGAACTGATGTTGATCAATGGACTTCATACTCCCCATAGCACATTATATCTTTAAAGAGATATCCAACAAAGCTGTACGAAAATCGTATAAACCTAGAATCTGGTCGGCATCCTTGTTTAGGACACCACATTTGGTTCAAATACTGAAGCCAACTCAGTAATCCAATCTGCTATTCTTTGGAGTTTGTGGAACATGTTCAGTATTTTCTACTTGAGTTACCTACAATATTTGGAAATGATATGAGGCAGGGAACAGTAAACAATAAACAGTAAACAAGTGGGGTAACTTTTGCTCCCATAAGAAAACCTAACACAGAGTAACTTTTATTCAAGACTGGCACAGCCTTTTAAACTTGAATAAAGTCAGACAAATACATAGACGAACAATCTAATAGTGGAAGAAAAAACACAAGAGAGTTTTAATATCTGTAATATATTTTCTTAATTTCATGTTCCCAGTTTCACCATCTTCAAACTCCCCCCCCCCCCCCCCCCCCTCCTTAAGTCCAAATATTTGCCAAGTCATTACTATGAAGACAGTTCAGTTGTTGGCCTGCGCTTGGTTTTTCTTCCACTATTAGATTGTTCGTCTATGTATTTGTCTGACTTTATTCAAGTTTAAAAGGCTGTGCCAGTCTTGAATAAAAGTTACTCTGTGTTAGGTTTTCTTATGGGAGCAAAAGTTACCCCACTTGTTTACTGTTTACTGTTCCCTGCCTCATTTCATTTCCAATTTTGTTTCGATTAAATTGAGGTTATTTGTATTTGTTTCTGTCCGTCTGTGTGTTTGTCTTTTGATCTCCCTTGCATCTTTGGGTGGATCCTCAAGCGTAGGCTCAAAGATTGTCCCCTACATTTTATACTATTTGCATAATGTCTTTAGTTTTTCAGCAACTTTTTTCCTCCCCACACTTCCGTTTGGTTTCATTTACTACCCTTCACTGGCTGCTTTGGGGGTGCTATTGGATTCTTTTTTGCACCCTTGGTGGTGAGAACACCACAGTATTATGGACTGTGGTGTGTCTCTATTTGACGCCAGGAGCGCAGACACAACCAGCCGTGCCTCTCTGATGAGTTCCGACAAAGCGGACGAAAGGCCTCGGAGCAGGCAATACAAAATATATCTGCCTTCAAAAGGGATGACGATGGTTCCCTTACGCAGCTAGTGAAGAGTTTTAATATCTGTAATATATTTTCTTAATTTCATGTTCCCAGTTTCACCATCTTAACCCCCCCCCCCCCCCTCCTTAAGTCCAAATATTTGCCAAGTCATTACTATGAAGACAGTTCAGTTGTTGGCCTGCGCTTGTTTTTTCTTCCACTATTAGATTGTTCGTATATGTATTTGTCTGACTTTATTCAAGTTTAAAAGGCTGTGCCAGTCTTGAATAAAAGTTACTCTGTGTTAGGTTTACTTATGGGAGCAAAAGTTACCCCACTTGTTTACTGTCTACAATATTTGACTAAACAAAGACGTAACAATATTTCAAGGCCAAGTAAGCAGAAATCCCTAACTTCTACCTCGCCGAAACCTGATGAGCAGCAAACGAAGGCCAGAAAATGCACTTTATTAAAATAGATTAAAAGAAACAACATAGGATAAATGGTTATTTTGACGCATATATGGTGGATACATGCCATAAGAGGATGAAGAGTGTGGGGTGCGTAGTGAAAATGGGGATGGAGAGTGGCATTAGACACAATTCCAACGACAGCTTCTTTTGTAGGAAGATCAACGTCAAGCTGCACATCAAAATTTGTAAAATATTTGGGTGATCAAAAATAAATAAACAAACGTCCAAACAAACAATAAAAATGTTGCAAGTGTCCCTCTCTCATGTTTCCATCTCTAATTAGACCAGTCTCGTTGCTGGACCAGTTCTTGGTAATACAACCCAATGCACACGAAGCTGTCAGTACCAACAGCAGCAGACATCTTCGAAAGTTTTCACGTCTCTAATCTATAGCGCCTCCTATCCGCCTTTCTCTTTCCTCCCTTTACCACCATCTCTCCTCTCATTCCCCTCAAGGCCCATGCCTTCCTCCTCACTCCCCTTTCCTTCCTCTCTCTTCTTTTCACCCATCTCATAGCTACTACCAGCAGGTATCTTAATTAAGTATCCTGACCTTAATTAGCTCTGTTCTCTCTTGCCGTTACGCAACAGACACCTGCACGCTTCTCTTCAAAGGTGAAAGGCTTATCCCAGGGATCTAGTGGATATTTATAAAACACACAATCCAGAAAACTGTGTTGGATGCTTTGCAAAAAATGATAATGGACATTACATACAACATTCTATATGAAACTGCTGGGTGTTTTACAAATAACAATGATATGTGTGTAAAATACATACAATATTTTACTTAACACATCACATCAATATTACACACGTACACACCAAAATCCATATAAAAAATTACACATACATTGACACACACATATATTACAAAAGCTAAACGCAGAAGCTACAAAATAAATTCGCATATACATTTTACTAAATTCGCGCATACATACATACACGCACACTTAACTAAACAAACAAATCACACATCTGCAAAATTACACATTGCTTAGAAGGAAATGATGTAACCAGACATTACTGTGAGCGAAAAAAACAGTGTTAAGGCCTGATTTAAAAGAGGCAAAGAGAGTGTCGGAGGCTGTCTGAGGTCTGTTGCATGTCACTGGGGCTTAAAAAGAAAAGAGAATGTCCGTAAATATCAATTCTTGAGGACAAACTTTGTCCGTAAATATTGGTTCTGGTATGACGTATCATGTGAAGCCGAGTATTAGAAATAAAGAGGAACTAGCAAGAGAGAGAGCATGAATCTGGAGGAGTTCAAAAAGACACTGTGGTCCAGAGACAGTGAGAGCTGAAGTCAGAGCAGACAGCCTGGAAATAGACAACCAGTGGCGACAGTGAAGGTGAGGAGGAACATGGTGAGCTTAAGAAGCTCTACAAACAACTCCGGCAGGACAGACCGGCCAAAGGAGAATTACAATAATCTTGAGAAGACACAAGCACACATAAATGTTTTTTGGGCGCACCGGTCGAGAGTGACGGATAAAACTGATTCAACGCAATTACAGACGTTTAGAATGTACTGAAGAAAAGAAAGAGTCTGGTCAAGATTTACACTAAGAATGCAAACAAAAACTTTAAGAAAAGCATGTGTATTTTCAATCAGAATAGAATCAGCAAGAGATGGATGTCGAAAAAAACTTTTAAGCTAGGCGCATAAGCTCATAATTACCATAATTAAGCTGCCTCTCATTGAAAGTCATCCATACATTTAAGCGTTTTATCAGACACTTTTTTCTATCAGACACTTTGGTTACAGTTCCCTTTTTGTTGGCTGACAATCACATAAGTATTCAAATGTAATTAAAAATGTAAATTTACAATTCGTTCCATTTTTCTTCCATTATCTGTTATCGCTAAAATAAACAGGATTGATTTGTTTGCTGCTTTAATGCTGCTTTTCCTGCTTTAGTCACCATTATGATGAACTTTGTGTGGTGTTACTTAGCGATGATTGGCTAATATGCCTCTTTTCCTGGTAGATCTTAATTCTAATCATATCCTCACCTCTCTTGGGCAGAAACTGCAATAAATATCTTAATGAAATGTAACTGAATTTTTGTTACAATATTTGCGTGTAATATTTTGTAATAGTAATTTTTTTGTAAATGAATCAATCAATGATTGAAAATGATAAATATGCCAAGTAAAATTCATGTTTGTAATATTAAAAATTTTGCTGAAAATATTATAGCAGAAAGGCTGGAAAGGTCCTAACAATTATTCATCGCTCTGCCAAGTCTGACTGCACTGCTTGTAATTACTGAAAATCCTAGTGTTTAACTCTCTCTCTCTCTCTCTGTTCTTTGATGTCCAGCTCTCAAAACCGTTCGTGAAATTTTTATGAGCCCTAAATAATACAGAGAACCTTCCTTATTTACATTGTGCTTGATAATGTCTTCAACCTTCACTTAAGTTGTTAAAATTTTCCCTTTTCTTTTTGTAAAGCATTTAAACTAAGAAAAGCAGCAGCATCATGAAAGGAACAATACTTTACATTCTAACCCAGCTTGCAGTTTTCAACTCCGTTGTTTTATATTGTATTTATGTAACCCTTCATAGCGGGCTCAGGCATACATATGAATAAACTATCTGAATCTGAATCTCTCTCTCTCTCATACACAAGCATGCGCACTCAGGTACGCATTTATGTGTGCGCGCGCGCGCGCGCGCGCGCACACACACACACACACACACATACACGCGCGCGCGCGCCCGCACGCACGCACGCACGCAAACCGAAAACCCAAACTGATTATTACCACACACACACATATACGCACGCACACACACGCACGCACGCACACACGCGCGCGCGCTCACACGCACACATACAGACAGCCCCCACCCACCCCATCCCTCCCCCCTACACGCACACATACTCACGGAATAAACGAAACCGAATAATACGTACTATTCGGTTTACACACGTGAGTTTTAAAAATCCGCACAGGGGAAAAAAAAAATTTCTTTCAAAAATATAAATCTTATATGCACAAAATCCTTCTACCATGGCATAAGGTTCACAATGTGTCTATCAAAAACACTGTTATTCAGCAGTGAACTTTACTCACCTACATACGCAACATATCCTGCGCATTCTGCGCAGATTCTTCTCCTCTATTATGGTAATTACAACACTGGGACTAAACTGCTAGGAACGATTTATTGAGGACGAGGAAGGAGTGATTACACTTGATAATACTTCCAAATGACAGAACCGATTTCTGTGGCATAGGGTTTCAGAGAGGAATGGAAAGGCATGGAGACCAGCAGCCAGTGATAGGAAACGAGAGAGGCGCAATGGCGAATAGGATCAACAAGTATCATAAACACAGTCTGGTTCTTTAGAATACCAGTTACCTTGTCCTGAAAAACGAGGATGGCCTCTTAACACCTTGCTACTCTTCATTTTGCCTCCGTCCGTGCGATAGATCGATTTGCAGAAGTGTTGAAATGCCCAGAGGTAAGCCTAGTTGAATGATCAGATGACCTGCGAAGATCCCTTTCTTCCATTAAGAAAGGGTGAACACCGTAGTCGCACCTTCTCGCCACGTTAATGTGGGTGTTTCCTCAGGGGGACATGGGGCAGGTTGTTTTCACTAACGCGGCACGGGAGCGGAATACTGGCGCTATATCAAAACTAGATCCCGGCCTCTCCAATCAAGGAAAGCCGCAGGCTAGACCAGTCCAGATGGAGGAGTAAGGCCCCCACCAAAATGGAAGGAACTGAGTGAAGGCCCACCGGCGTGTGGATACGCCCTGACACTGCTCCAAGCCTTACCCCAGCCATGGGTTAAATGGCAAAAGCATCCAGCCTGCCGAAGACGTAGTGTGTCAGCTACGGCGCAGGTCCTGGGGATAAATTAGGACACACACGCATCAACGATTATGGTCATGCGTCAGACTACCTTGTTGTCATGGCGTCGTCCCTATCAGCGACAACCGGGGAGGGACGGAGCCGGGCCCTTAGCCTCAAAGGGGCCCACCCAAGCGACCGGTGCCTCTGTTAACCTGACGGTCGGGGGAACGACACAAAACCTGGCCGGGGGGAGCGGAGTTACAGGCGCAGCTTTGGGGAGCCCGTTCTGACCTGGAGAAGACCGCGGGCTTCATCATGGCGGCCGGGTTACAAGTCTGACGCATCCAGCTTCAATCGAACGCAGAAGAAGAAGAAGAATGATCAGATGTCAGGAAGTTCTCCATAAAAATGGGAGTATGTGAATGAAAGAAAAGAAGATAATGACACATCATCCAGCCTTTGTTCCCCCTCCCCCACCTATTCTCCTCTTTTTAAAGTACGTAGTACAAATAGAAATTCAACAGAAGGATAAAGGTACTCTCACAGTCTCTCTTTCAATAAAAATGTTAATATATTTGTAAGAGGGAGAGAGAGATAGAAGCAGAGAGGAACTGGTAAGGGCAGGTAGAGAAGGGAAAGTGTGTGTGTGTGTGTGTGTGTGTGTGTGTGTGTGTGTGTGTGTGTGGTGCGTGCGTGCGTGCGTGCGTGCGTGCGTGCGTGCGTGCGAGCACGCGCGTGTGTGCGTATATATGTGTGTATATATATACATATATATTTGTGTGTGCGAGCGTGCGTGCGTGCGTGCGCGCGCTCGTATGTGTTTGTGCGTGCGTATGTGCGTAGCATGACCTGTTGACCCAAAACTGGCCTCCCTGTTCACCCGCGGTATACACAAGATGGCTTGTCCAATACTGCACACGCAAGCACTTCTCTAGGTTTTTTGTGTTATCAAATGAAATCGCATTCTTTCGCACTACAGGAAATAGGGCATGAAGTCTCCGCCTCGTCTGTTTTTTTTACCATTTCCTTTGCTACTTTCTATGTTTGGGTCTATCTTCACAATTCTACAGCTTGCCTTGGAAGGGTGCTATATGATGCCCTTCACGTTAATCGACGTTTCGCCATAAACGGCGTCCGCAGTGCACCAAGGACATAATGACTGGACTTCCCGCAAGCGATTGTTACCATGTCGTGCTGCACTGTGATGTAAAACCTCAACAAATGTCTGTGCAAATTCTGGCCCCTCGTTCTTGGGAGATAGCCTCACCATAGAATAGTATAACCGATATTTTGTCACTCTACCCTCTCCCTCCCCCCTTCAGCATGTGCTTTTTCTTCGCCGAGTTTTCTCGAATGATTTTGCCTGTACCTGCACGTGATTTGACGGTGCAATAATGGGAAGCTTGACAATTTTCTGGTAGTCTGGGAAATAGTATATTGCTAACATCCAATGTCATAGGTGTGGTAATATACTCTCAGTCAAAACTGTTTTCTGTGCCGAATTTGCTCAGCATTAAAAATAACACACTCGGATTCAGAATCAGGTTTATAGAAGAAACCAAACAATTTCTGCTTGTGATTCTCTCTCTCTCTCTCTCTCTCTCTCTCAAACACACAGACACAGACAAATCTATTCATACTTTCAATATGCGTATAAGTAATACAGACATACACATGTGCATGCGAACACATGCACAACATATGATGCGTCCATGTGTGGAAAAAAACAACAACAACAAACAACAACAACAACAACAACAACAAAAAACACGACTGGACCATAGCTGGCATTAACAGCATGAAACACTAATAACAACAAAAACCTACAACGAGCACGTGGCTTGCTGACGCGATAATCCCCTTTAACCTGCCGCTTCCACGGTACATACGGGCAGCAAAGTGTGCCTCTGAAACTAATTACAGGTGAACTATACTCTACCTCAGACAACAGCTGGGCCACTGTCCCAACAGCAGCCTGTACACCACAACAGAACTCAAGCAATAAGTGTACCGACAACCGCCCCCACCCTCCGTCAGCCCTACTCCACTCCTCTCCATCCTCCTCACCGACACACAGCCCGCATCTTTCAACAGTCCTGTTCTCTACTCTACTTGTCCAGACCATAACGAGCGCCGCGCCTCTCTGGATCAGGGAACAGATGGAAAGAGAACGTGGCCAGAGCTGAGGGCATGCCCCCCAAGAGGTGGGGAGATCCATTCTCCTACAGCTGTTGCTGATGCGTACGAGCACAAAAGCGGTTATGTCAAGGAATGGTTCCCTCATCCACCATCTGTTAGCATGGTGGACAGCAGAAAAGACAAGTTAAGCATGGGCCTTAGAGCTCTCCAGCAAAGTTGTGATTAACCAACATTATCATGGTGAAATTAGCCAAAATAAGAATGCAAGCTGGATAAGGAAGGGTAAGGTGGGTAGGGTGAGGCAAGGGGAGATGAAGGGTGTCAACACCAACAAGATGGGTAAGAAGTGTGAATTTCCTATCCCTGTCAGGGTAAGCAATGACGGCATAATCAGAATAAGTGAGGAATTCTTTTACCATTGGACAAGAATTATTATTGCTACGTTGTTGTGTCCATCTGATGAATGAATGAATGAGAGAGAGAGAGAGAGAGAGAGAGAGAGAGAGAGAGAGAGAGAGAGAGAGAGAGAGAGAGAGAGGTTGGATGGGCGTTGGAAAGCCATAACATGGATAAAAACAGCATCCATTTGACGCAAGGAGCTCTGGTTCTGATTTCTAATGGTGTATATCGTTGTGCCCCCCCCCCCCCCCCCCCCCCCCCCGCCCCCCCCTTTTTTTTATAACTGCAAATAACTGCACACACACACACACACACACACACACACACACACACACACACACACACACACACAGAGAGAGAGACGACGACGACGACACATACACGCACGCGCACGCACACACGTACGCACCCAGACTCGCGCGCGCGCGTGCACACGCACACACACACGTGCTATGGTGCACACACATACAGACAACTGAAACTGGAGGATTACATACCTCTACGGTCACATGTGTGAGTCAAAATGTGCATGAAAAACAAACAAGGAAACAAACTAAAAAGAAAAAAACAACAAAGAAGATGAAAATGCAGACCAAGCTGAAATGTTTTAAGTTTGCTTCATCTTGGAATAAAGTTCTCAATGTATTCACCAACCAGTTATCATACAACAATAAAGCTCACTGCCCTACATATCCAGGAAGATCGTTTGATACAGTATTCTGTGCAGATTCTCCATTTCCATCACAGTCACTACAAGACTGAGCCTGCAAGGCCAGGAAAGGTTTCTTTTAGGCGAGGAAGCAGTAGTTACGCTCGATAAGATTTCCAAATGAGAAAAATAACATTTGCGGTATAGGAATTAAGAAAGAGGAATGGAAAGGCATCCAGACCAGAAAATCGATGGGAAACAAAAGACCGAGTGGCGCTTAGGATAATAAATATTATAAACACGATTCACATTCTTTTAAATGTCTGTATCTTTGTTCTGGCGAAAAAGGATGGCCTCTTTCAAACTTCGACTTCATGCCTCACAATTCTTCATTTCTTTACCTTTGTCTCCTTTCATGCGACGGATCGATTTTGCAGACCTTTTTGAATGCTAAGAATAAAACATATTTGTGAGGTCGCACATCACAATATTTTTACATTAAAAAATGGAGGGACAGCGGGCGAGAACCAAGAAAAGACAAAATGAAGGCATATGATCCTGTTTCGTTTCCCCCTCTCCCCTATCCTACGACAAATAACTCTTACAGTCTCTCCCTTAATAAACATGTAAAATAACGCTTGCAGTAGAAGAGGTATGAGAGAGAGTGAGAGAGAGAGAGAGAGAGAGAGAGAGAGAGAGAGTGAGAGAGAGAGAGAGAGAGAGAGAGAGAGAGAGAGAGAGAGAGAGAGAGAGAGAGAGAGAGAGAGAGGTACTCAAGATAACTTATTCACGTTTTAGGCCATAGCCCCTCGTGAAGGGGATTGCAAGTTAATTACAGTCAGCTTAACACCTGAGCAACTGCACGTAAACATGACTAATACTTATTCGAAATAATAGTTTATGATAGAATAAAAAAATCGCAACTTGAATGCGAATAAACAAATTACCAAGTTTTAACACTTTGCTCATGAGTACATTCCAAAAGAAGTGCCGATATAAACTGGCACGAGAATTCATAAAACCTGATTGGTATATACTGAGGAGCTCTTAGTTCGTGCAAGACAGGGCAGCACACAACACAAAATGATTTCCATTTTCTGTATCCTTTCTGCAAAGTGGACATATCAAATTTGCTTCACTATGAGAACGATAACGGTAATAATGCTCGGCAATTTCAGAAATACCAAGCCTGAATCTAGTCGTTATATACTTGAAGTGCCTGTCCAGATTTTGCTGTAGATAGGTTTAACATCAGGTACGGTGCAAAAGGACCTGTAAAAGAGAGAGAGAGAGAGAGAGAGAGAGAGAGAGAGAGAGAGGAGAGAGAGAGAGAGAGAGAGAGAGAGACTCAAAATGTTTTATTCATAAAGGCCATAGCCCTTTAAAAAGGGGATATATATTTTAAGTTGCACATGAATATTGGTCTTCTTCATGTTGTATAAACACGTCTCCTGTTGAATGCCTTACATAAATAAATAGCTAACTTGTTAAGTGCTTTCATTTGGTGATGACATTACAAACGTTAATTTGAACAGACGAGGATAGCTAAAATACTTTTGTGTGATGAATTGTTCTCTAAGATCTCTTAATATTGGGCAAGCCAGCACAAAATGAAATTCGTCTTCTTTTGCATTTCGATATAATGGACATATCAGGTTTCTTTCGCATAGCTGTTTACAGCAATAATTAGCAATATCAGACACACCCAATCGAAATCTATTCATAATGTATTTGATTTGCTTGTCTATTTTCATTGACATATAAAGTGGTAAACAGCGTAAATGACTATTCGTCCTGTATAATTCAAATCTCTCTCTCTTTTTTTTACATGGGTGTTCCAATTTTGCCAACTGCAATCAATAAATCTTTCTCAGAACACCTTCATAAAAACATCTATGTCACCAAAACTTGCTTGACCCATACAAAACCAAATCCGTATTCGCATAGTTTCATCCTTACATTTGTTACCTAGTTTTTCTTACCTCTATTGTCCAGTTCTAACTCCGCCAGGAGACCCTTTTTGGGAATCATGCCGGTCCCAAGCCCGGATAAAGGAGGAGGGTTGGGCGTGGGGCCAGCTACCCTACCCCGTAAAAACAAACCACAGCTACAAAAACACCAACCAATGATCAAATCGACACCTCAGCCCTGCGAAGGGATGGGTTTTCGACAAGAAGATGTATGACGCCATGTGGTGAAAGCCTGAAATCTCGGGAAGCCACAAGGCCGACCGCCTTTCTTTCAACCAGGGCAGCCAGCATCGGAACATGGAACGTCAGGACCATGTGTGAGACAGGAAAGACATTCCAAGTAGTCTGTGTCAGCGTTTTCCCCCACAAGAACATCCATAAGGCCACCTGGGTTTCACCAGACCACACAACAGAAAACCAGATTGACCACATCTGCATCAATAAGAAATTCAGAAGATCCATGCAGGATGTGAGGGCAAAGAGAGGAGCAGACGTGGCTTCAGACCACCATATCGTTGTGGCCAGGCTTAAATTGAAGTTAAAGAAGAATTGGATGACGGCACATGCAGTACGACACAAGTACAACACAGCTCTCCTGAGAGATACTAACAAGATCCAAGAATAAAGAACAACTCTAGGCAACAAGTTTCAAGTACTGCAAGAACTACTGGAAGAGAAAGACGGTACACCAGAGGACAAGTGGAAGGAGATCAAGGAGGCAGTAACATCAACTTGCCAGGAAGTGCTTGGCCACAATAAGCACCAACACAAAGAATGGATCTCGGCAGACAGCCTATGCAAGATCCAACAGAGGAAAGAGAAGAAAGCGGCAATCAACATCAGCCGAACAAGAGCAGAGAAGGTCAAAGCACAAGCAGAACACACTGAAGCAAACAAACAAGCAAAGAAGAGCATCAGAACAGAGAAGAGGAAATATGTAGATGACGTTCCAACAGAAGCCGAACAAGCAGCAAAACAGGGGAACATGAAAGGACTGTACGACATCACCAAGAAGCTGGCAGGAAAGTACAGGAGGCCAGAACGACCAATAAAAGACAGAGAGGGAAGATAACTCACAGGAGAAGAACAGCAGAAGAACAGATGGGTTGAGTACTTCGAGCAGCTCTTGAACAGACCATCGCCAGAGAACCCTCTAGACATCAAAGAGGCTGACTCAGACCTGCCTACAGACTGCGGGGCACCAACCAAAGAAGAAATTGGGAAGGCCATCAAACAGCTGAAGAACGGAAAGGCGGCAGGACCTGACAACATCCCCGCAGAGGCGCTGAAGACAGACATAGCCACAGTAGAGATGCTTTGGCCTCTCTTCAAGAAGATCTGGGAAGAGGAGCAAATGCCAGCAGACTGGAATGAAGGATACCTTGTCGAGATTCCCAAGAAAGGCGACCTTAGCAACTGCGCGAACTACAGAGGAATCACACTGCTGTCAGTGCCAGGAAAGGTTTTCAACAGAGTCATTTTGAACAGGTTAAAGGATCCCGTTGATGCTCAACTCCGCGACCAGCAGGCTGGCTTTCGCAAGGATCGATCCTGCACAGACCAGATCGCAACGCTTCGCATCATTGTTGAGCAAAGGATGTTAACTTTATCGACTACGAGAAAGCCTTCGACAGCGTAGACCGAGACTCCCTGTGGAAGCTTCTCCGACATTACGGTGTGCTGGCCAAGATCACCACCATCATCAGAAACTCATATGAGGCTCTGACCTGTAGAGTCATCCATGGACGGCAGCTCAAGAAAGCAATCGAAATGAGGACTGTGTTGCCTGCTTTCATTTTCATTTCTACTGGCAATCGACTGGATCATGAAGACCTTAACAGCTCAGAGAAGACATGGGATCCAGCGGACCCCCTGGATGCAGCTTGACGATTTGGACTTTGCCGACGACCTGGCACTACTTTCGCACACTCAACATCAGATGCAAGAGAAGACAAGCAACGTAGCAGCCACATCACCACAAGTAGGGCTCAACATCCATAAAGGAAAGAGCAAGATTCTTAAGGCCAACACTGTCAGCGCCAACTCGATCATGCTGGACAACAAGATGCCAGAGGAAGTAGAAGCCTTTATCTACCTGGGCAGTGTCATCGACAAGCAGGGAGGCACAGACGCCGACGTCAGAGCAAGGATCGGAAAGGCCAGGGCAGCGTTCGTACAGTTGCGGAACATCTGGAGCTCCAAGGAACTGTCAGTCAACACCAAAGTCAGGCTCTTCAACACCAACATCAAAGCAGTTCTATTGTACGAGGCGGAAACCTGGAGAACTACAGTTGCCACCACCAAGAAAGTGCAGGTGTTCATCAACAACTGCATGTACACGATTCTCCACATCCGATGGCCAGACACCATCAACAACAACGAACTCTGGAAGAGAAAAAACCAGCTGCCCGCAGAACAGGAAATCAAGAAACGACGTTGGGGCTGGATTGGACATACGCTGCGGAAGCCTGCAAGCAACATCACCAGACAAACCCTAACATGGAAGCCCCAAGGAAAACGAAAAAGAGGTCGGCCAAGGAACACCTAGTGCAGGGACCTGGAAGCAGACATCAGGAACATGGGGATGACTTGGAACCAGCTGGAGAAAAGAGCCCAGGACAGAGATGCCTGGAGGTCCTTGGTTGGTGGCCTGTACCCCAGGAGGGGTAATAGGCGATGATGATGATGATGATTATCCAGTTCTAACAACATACTATACGCTTTGCATGGTAACCTGTGATTCTGCATCTGTAATGTTTTTAACCAGTATGGAATACACTTTACAGCAGAATTCACGTGAATCGGATATCTAGCTGTTTCACCATATACCAAATCATTTGGTGTTCGTAACGATACCCTAAGAAATTTCTTTAGAGCAAATAGAAGTATTTTTTCACAATGTAGAACAGCAGCATCCAGACCCCATATTTCAGTTCCATATTGCACCATCGGCTGAACTTGACAAATAGCTTCAAAAAAGGAAAAAAAAGGCAAGAGAATCGTTATGGAGTAATGATAATTTCTTTAGTATGCACAGCAATGCGTTTTGTTTTTTGCTTTACTGACTAAATCTTTGCAGGCAAAAACAAAACTGAAGCGTGTGGAGAAGTATATACCCAAGTATTTATACGCATTAACAACAGGCATTGCAGATCTATTATATGTCCATCTTTCTCTCGCTGCAAGATACCTGCCCTTTCTAAATACAATTATGCTCCTTTTTGTCTTGTTGATTCTTAGTTGTAATGTAGCAGTAGCTCTTTACAAGTTTTTTTAATTGAGTTTGTAATCCAATTACTGTTTCCGAGATCAAGACCACGTCATCAGCTAAAAGAAGAATAAACATCTACAAAAGTTCATTCATTAAGTGTGCACTATGCCTTTTAGAATGTGTAACTTCCTGTGTTAATTCATTTATAAATAACGAAAACAAAACTGGGCTACCAACATCACCCTGCTTAACACCAGATGTACAGTTAATATACTCTGTTAAAGTAGCACCAGTTCGCACTCGTGCTTTTACACAGTCATACATTTATACAGCTTTCCACGAATACCAGTTTTAAGTAAGATGGGCCACAATCTAGTTCTATTAACAGAATCAAACGCCGTCTTGAAATCAATAAATGCGACATACAGTACGATTTAAACAAAACTTTCTGTATGAATGCCATCAGAGTAAATATATGATCAATAGCAGAGTAGTTTTTCTTAAATCCAGCTTGATATTCTCCAGTAATGTTATTTTCTTCTACCCCTAATAACAGCACTGTATGATTTGCTGGGCACATTACATAACGAGATTCCTCGGTAATTATTGGGATTGCTTACATCGCCTTTTTTACATAATGGAATCACTATAGATTCTGACCAACATTTGGGATATACCCCTTTATCAAATAAGAGTTGAAAAAATTAACCAAAAAATCTAAAAACAGTTTTGACTTGCAAGCAGTTTTTATTATTTCACCTATAATTCTATCTAGGCCAGCAGCTTTACGAGGTTTTTGCTTTTCCCAGAGCCATTGAAATTTCTTCTCTGCAGATCGGACGATTTTGATCGTCATCATAATCATTCTATTTAGGTAATTGTCACGACCATATCATTCTGGGAATCAAATTTTCCTTCCAGTAGATCCCTGAAATGATGGAACCACATTTCTGAACGAATGTCATTCACAGGTTGTTTTCCTTTTCTTGAAATTTTGAGAACACGACCCCAAAAATCTTTTTGGCTATTTACAGACTGAAGTAATTACATGAACAGACGATCACTGGACTGTTTCTCCTTTCTCTTTAAAAGATGTTTATATTCCCTTCTCGTGAGTCCTACTGCAAAGCCAGAAGAGAGAGAGAGAGAGAGAAGAGAGAGAGAGAGAGAGAGAGAGAGAGAGAGAGAGTAAGTGAAGACAATTCATTCATGATTAGGCCATTACCAATATTTGTTCATAAACTATTCTAAGATGACATAGAAGACCGCAGTTTAAACACTTTAAATAGATAAATCGACAAATTTCTGTTTGTTCACAAGTACACGCCAAAAAGTGCTAATCTGAAGTGATTTGGGACTTTATAATAATACTTCAAAGGTATATACTGAGGTCTTAATTTTTGCAGAACAGGACAACATAACACAAAATGAACTTCATTTTCTTTCTCCTCTCTGCACAGTTGGCATAATAAATCTGCACCGCTATGGAGACGGTAACGATAATAGTGCACTGCAATTTCAGAAATACTGTGTCTGAATCTGTAAGTTACATATTTCAAATGCCTGTCCAGATTCAGCAATAGATAGGTTTTAACATTAGGCACAGTGCAAAAGAATCTATAAACGTTAAATCTTTTGCTATTGCTCACATGATAATTCCATTTTTGCCATCTTCACGCACTCAATATATCTCTAAAAATCCGAAGAAAATCATCAATTGCATCAACCCCCTGGTTCATCGAGACATAACCAAACCCATACATATATAATTTACAATGAACATTTGAGGCCCAGTTTCTTTTGTCACGTTCGTCCAAATCAAACAACATACGATGTACCTTATATGGTAATCAATGCTCATCCATTCTAGTTAATTTTAACCAAAACTTAATTATCTTAAAACAGAATTTATGTATACAGAATATCTGTTCGTTTCCCCATGTATCAGATCGTTTGGTGTTCGTATGTCGACGCCTAAGAATCGTTTGAGTCCAAACAAATTACTTTTTCGCAGTGTAATGCTGCATTGTCCAGTCCCCATAATTCCGCACCGTACTGAACCATTGGCTGAATCTGGAAGTCAAATAATTTTTGAAAATGTGTTTAGAGAGTTATTTTTCAACTTATACAATTTTTGCAATATACATAACAAAGCAATCTTCGCTCGACTAGAAAGATTATTGTGCGCTGCTACAAAACTAATTCTTGTAGAAAAGTAAATTCCCAGATATTTGTACACATTTACAACAGTCATGATTATTCCACATTTCCCACTAGCAGATAAATAACCCCCTTTTCTACATACAATAACATTACTTTTATTCATATTCACCTTAAATGCAATGCTGACACTGCACGGCACAGATGCCACATCATCAGCCAGTAATAATATAAACAGCTCAAAGTAATCATGTGTAAAGGCTGCACCATCTCTGCTTCCTCTTATCACTTCTAATGCTAATTCACTGATGAATAAAAGAGAACAACATAGGGCTGCAAACAACACCTTGTTTTACCCCACGGGTACATTTAATGTATTCAGTTAGTTTAGCTCCACATCTGACCTTAGCTTTTACATTCATGTACAAAGTACGAACAGACTTACACAGTTTGCCTTTAATTCATTTTTCAAAAGAATCGGCCATAACAAGTTCCTTTCTATAGAATCAAATGCCTTTTTAAAATCAATGAAGACAACGTATAGTTTACGGTTAAAACAGAACTGTTTTTGTATTAATGCCAATCAAGTAAACATATGGTCAACTGTAGAATACCCTCTTTTATATCCCGCTTGGTGTTTGCCCCTCAAATTATATTCTTCTATCCATTCTTGAAGCCTGTTATTTATAACATCACTATACATTTTACTGCTAACATCACAAAAAGATATGCCTCTACAATTGCTAGAGTTATTCACATCACCCTTTTTAAATAAAGGAAGTACGATAGAGTCTGTCCAGTTGTCTGGGAAAACATCCTTGTCAAACAATGCATTAAAACATTTTACAAAAAAAATCAACGGTCCGAGCCCCTGCATTTTTTTAGCATTTCCCCTATAACCCCATCTGGTCCTAGAGCTTTACCGTTTTTCAATTTTCTTATTACAAGCATTACTTCTTCTCTTGATATGGAGCGATTCATAGGTCTCATTTCTTCTTCGTTCTCATACACATATTCTACATCATTATCTATAATATCTACGCCTGTAAATTCATCTATTTCAAGCAGGTCTTTAAAATGCTTATACCAATCGTCAGTACTTGAATTATCATGAACTTGTTTACGTTTGCAGTTTCCCCAAACTCTCTTTGGTTGTTTACTGTACAAGTTTTTCCAATACCATATCATCACACTGTTCTTCTTTCCTTTTCAACATATTCTTATATTCTCTTTGTGCAATACAGTAAGCATCACTATCACTTTCATCCCTTGTCTTCCTGAACATCGAGAGCTCTAATCTTGCTTAATCTGCATTCCTTATCATACCAGTCATTTTTATCACACTCTGACAAACCAATATTCTTTTTCACACAACTTGCTTTTTTCTTTTTTAAACATTCATTAAACATGTTCAAAGCATCGTTGAATCATACTCAACCAAATCAATTGCACGATCGAGGGACGATTGTGTTTCATCAGACTGCATTACACTAATATAAACATTCACAAGATCCGAGTTCCTCACAAATTTTTCAATACACTGTTGTTCATCCACTGGAGTGGAAACACTTACCTTGTTAGAACTCCAAGGCAATTTCAAATAAACTGAAGGGGTAAATGGTTTGCTTCCAGTCTTTCAGATATAATTAGTTTACAAGAAGAAAACAAAATAGCAATTCTTTGGACACTATAATAATAATAATGATTTCTTATATAGCGCTTAATCAAACGAATTTCTCTAAGCGCTTTACAAAGTCATACTACATTCACCCTTCTCATATACAATAATACACCTTACACCCAACTACAAATACTATTACTACAATAACTAACAAATCCTAATCCTGCCAATGTGACATTCACTTATTCTTCAAATATCACTACAAAAACTTAATCCTATAACGTTCAATCATACAACAAATACATATAATAGAGAACATACACATACGCTACATTTGAAAAGGCCCAGACGGCTATGAGTTAGGTTGTACCCCCCCCCCCCCCCACCCTCTCCCCACAGCATTGACTAATTATGAGAAAATAGATGGGTTTTAAGTTTAGACTTGAAAGAAGAGATAGAATCTGAATGTCTGAGACAGTCTGGCAGTCTGTTCCACGTCGCTGGAGCTTGAAAAGAGAAAGATCTTTCACCAGTAGTAGTCCTGAAGCGAGTCATTCGCAGAAGGCGGTCGTCAGCACAGGAGCGTAGTTGTCGAGAGGGGGTGTAGATTTAAAGGAGATCTGAGAGATAAGAAGGTCCATTTTCAAAGAGAGCAGAGAAAGTGAGAGTTGAGATTTTGTACGAGATACGGTTTGAGACAGATAGCCAGTGAAGAGAGTGGAGGAGAGGCGAAATGTGAGCATGTTTTCTTGCTCTACAGACGACTCGGGCTGCATGATTTTGGATTCGCTGTAATCTTTCTATCAGGTATTTTGGAAGGCCGGCCAAAAGTGAGTTGCAGTAATCTATTCTAGATAAGACAAATGCACAAATGAGAGTTTTTGTAGCATCTGTAGAGAGAAGGTGACGTACAGAGCTGATTCTTCTTAGTTCTAAATAGGCAATCTTGCAAATATTTGAAACCTGTTTCTCAAAGGAGAGGGATTGGTCAAGTATGACCCCTAGACTGCGGACAGAGGTGGAGACAGAGACAGCACAGTCATTGATAGTGACAGTTGAAGGCAGAGAAGGATGGTTAGGCTGTTTTGTCACGAACATGAGTTCCGTCTTGTCGTCGTTTAGTTGTAGTTTGTTGGTTGTCATCCAGTCCTTCAGGTCTGCAATGCAGCCCCGCGTCCGAGAAATCAGTGAGTCAGTTTCAGCAATGGGAGCCGACTGATGAAGCTGAGTACCGTCAGCAAAGCTCTCATGCGACATGGCGTGACCACTGATGACGTCAGACACAGGACTAGCATACAGCACAAAAAGGACTGGCCCAAGTACAGAACCCTGAGGCACACCGTACCTAAGAGGAGAACTGTCTGAGTATCTTCCCTGTACACACACTGTCTGAGTCCGTCCAGTCAAGTAAGAGATAATCCAGTCGAGAGCTGTGTCTTTGAATCCAAAGGAAGTTTGAAGCCGTGAGAACAAAATATTATGATCGATCGTGTCAAATGCTGCAGAGAGGTCTAACATCGCTAATAAGGAAACATTC
>CM065734.1:9855246-9875246 GCA_033310375.1 Conus canariensis
GCCCTTTGTGGTTCCCAGGATCAATCTCATTGCTTTATTTTGAATACTTCCTAATTTGCGAAGGTTGCTGTTGGACAGTGTTGTAAGGCCTAATCCATAATCAATCACACAAGTGCGTGATCAGTCGGTAGAGATGGCGCTGTTCAATGCCTTTAGCTGCCATTGCTTTCTTGGCGGATAGGCCTTTTTTGCATTTAGGAACAATATTCTCAAATGCCTTCTACAGGTTAGCACTCTGTCAAAGCCTACACCCAAATAGCGTAGGTTGTTAGTTGATTCAACTGGTATTCCATTGAAGGAAACTGGTGAGCGTACTTGTCCTGATGTCTTGTTGTTGAGAGTGCAGACTAATGTCCGGGCTTTTGTAGGGTTGATGGACGATTCAGTTTCTTGACACCACTGAGCAATGTTGTTCAACTGTTGCTGAACTGCTTTCGTTCTTTCTTGGGCATTCTTTGACATTTTGTAGATCAGGCCATCATCTGCTAGTGTCAACACTCGAGCAATACTGTTTCTGTTGCGGTCTGCAAGGCCTTTAGTGTAAACCTACAAAACAGCGGAAAGAGGAGAACCTTGAGGTAATCCCATGGAAAGTTTATGAGGCTCAGACGTCCAATCTCCAAATCTTAGGATGATGGTTCGCTCCTGAAGCGCCGCTGCTATCCATCGTGTAAGTGTCTTGCTGACCCCAAAGTCAAGGAGTAGTTCCATGAGAAGCGAGAACTGGACTTTGTTGTATGCGTCTTCCAGTTCTATTGCAACAGCTAGTGTTTCTTCCTTTCTTTGGAATCCTTTGTATACTTCATAGGCAAAAGTGGCCACATTTTCCCAGTTACTTTTACCTGTTCTGTAGCCTCCTTGATTTGATGGGAGGATTTGTCGACTTTCAAGATCTCTTGCGAGTTTTCTTGTCATGATTTGTTCCATGAGCTTTCCTGCTATATTTTGCATAGTGAGTATGTGGTAGGCATTCAGCTGTTTTCCATAACAATTAAGTATGGTAGGCATTCAGCTGTTTTCCATAACAATTAAGTATGCTATCAGCAAATTTTCTTACATGAGAATTATAAACAGAACGGCTGTTGAAATGATTTCCAAATAAACGATAAATAAATAAATAAAACCAGACACATCAGAAGAAAAGTTGCCATTTAAATCTCCTGATAAAATCACATATACGTCATCAAACAATCAAAAAGACATTCTTCAATTGCATTTAGACCGTTATTGATATCAAAGTAAGTAAGGTAATGTTGCTTATAGCCCAACCGACCGGAATGGGCCATATCAGGGATGATCAAAATGAGTACAATAAGGTGAGCCCTCTGGTGGGACATAGGTACATGCATATATAACATCAGTTGTTAAATTTAAAAGGATCTTATCAATCAAAAACTAAAGGACATTTGAAGAATTTGTCTTAATTTCTTGAACATAAGACATAAGTTTATTTCGGATAAGACATAGTATGCCAACTGACATTCTTCCTTTCTTAGTAAACTTAATGGCTGGCTTGGAAAAAGTAGCATAACCTGGAACAGTAACACGCTGAAGATCATCTACAAAAGTTCCTACTAGACATATGAAATCAAACTGAAACAGGTAAGACATGAAATCCTTGTTGTTTACCTTAGACAGCAGTCCATTTATATTCCAATGAAAAAGAAATATTGTATTGTTTAGAACCATAATGAACGTTGTGTAATAAACGACTATCTACACACTGTTTTCCTTTCTGAGATCTTAGTGTTTGATGTTTTTCTTGGTTGAACGACGTTATATCGTCATAACTTTTACGTCTTTTGTAATAACCATCTTCCTTCTGAGATGCCCCCTCATTTAAACCACAGATTTGACATCTGATGGTAAAACAGGCTCCGGTTCCTGGATCCGATCGTCAGCAGTTCTCTTTTCATTCATGCTATCCTTTCTCAGACGTAACGGGTCTACATGACAAGTGTTTGTACAAAAATCATTACTTTTAATAGGTATGAAATCAGAACCTGAAAAAGTGTTTTTTCTTTAAAACAAAAAGCGGAAAAAACAAAAACAATCTCCACAACTAGCTTTTCTATTCTTTCTTTTTCTATTCTCTCACAAAATTAATGGACATACTCTTGCTGATATTAGTGTTTTGGCGTTTGATACAATGTGTCTGGGTATGACGAAACGCTTGACAAGTCCACCGGACTGGTCTCATTAGCACATGCTCTGTTGTATACTTTGTACAAACCACCAGTGCCATTCTCCCTCCCTTCTCTGTCCCATCTGTCACACTAAAGACAGAGAGAATAGATTTCAAATCTATGCCAACCCCCCCCCCCCCCCCCCCCCTTCTCGCCTTGATGTCATGATTCAAGACTGAAAAAGTTATGTTGCGCGCTGCGTCATTGTTCTCACTCCACCTTCTTCATCTACTACCCTCATCCTCCCCTTCACGCTTAGTGTAGCAGAATGACACAACACGTTGGCTGCTCTCTCCACCACCCCCACCCCTTCCTCTCACTTAGCACAAAGGCACTGGCCTTCTCTGCGCTTCCCATCCCCCCTCCTCTTTAATATTCACCCGCCCCACGCAGACGGTTGTGTGCAGGTGTGGGATGATGACATTGTGTCGGACAAGCACTTTACTCGTTAGCATTCGTTCTAACGACAGGCGCATAAATTACCAGCCATTGAACTTGCCGCCAAGTTCAAACGGTTTCCAAGGGTAGAAATAGATCCCTTCCCCTCTCACTGTCAGTGTTTGATTGACACTCTGTCAGCCAGATCAGAAACCTGAGTTGGCAGTTTAGAATACATATAGGAGACAGACACATAGTCTCTGAGCTTCACTTTTCCCGAAGACCAGCTGTAGATCAGTACTAAGGAACAAGACAGACGCCACAGTTAATCAAGACAGATGGGCATGGTAATCTCTCTCTGATCTGAAAATCCGGTCTAACGTTTCGCTGATTCATCCCAGGAAAATGTGAGCTGACAGTATGTTTTACATTTGGAATCTAGGCATTGATTTTATGTATGCCATGCTGTTTAGCAGTGTAACGTTGTGACAATGCTTGGAGACATTTATCAAAATGATGAATGATTATTCTGTATATTAGTTTGCTATCACCATGTGGTTATGATTCTTTGTTAACAATCTAACACCTATTCTTTGTGTTCAACCTGACGTTTGCCAGTATGTAATTCCATCTGTTGAAATGATAACTGAATGATAAATTTAGATAAGGAAAACAGTATGCCTGTACTAGGTGAAAACTGCTAAGCTGATTTATAAATACTGGTGATTGTTGGAATTATTTGTTGTGTATGACTTTAAGTCTACCCCACATGTGTACTTGAGCTAAGTGTATTCCAAGTTAATGTGATTTAATTAATACGAAACATTGAAGAGATATTTGACTGAAACTGTTAGCATTGCAGGCTTAACTCAGCTTTTAGACAAAAGTGGAGATTGATAGTTATAGCAGAAACTCTAAAATAGAGCAAACATTTGCTGGCTGAGTTCTCACGCCTCTTCTGAAAGATAAGAAGGTAACTGTGTGAACTTGACAAGCCAGCCACTCAGCTACTTAACTACAGACCAGGTTCTCTGTATCGCAGACCTGGGACCGTGGCTACCCCAGAAACCAGGGCAATGCCAGATACAACTCTCTGGGCCAGACAGGGTGAAGACACTCCACAGCCCAGCACTACAGCAACAGGTCTACACAGCAGGATCAGTCACCAGCCACCAGAGAGAGATCAACAATCCTCTCCAACTTAGATAAGTCAAAATTTATCCAACTGGACAATCACCGCACTCAGAACTTTTTCTCACTTAATGATGAAGCAGTGAGAACTAAAACTCAGCCTATAGAACAGACATGTATATACTTACCTGTGTGTAAGCAAGTAAAGTTGATGTGTGAAATTGCACTTGTGTCAGTTCTCTGTTGTTCAGTCAGTGCTGACTGTTTGAACTTCTCTCTTCAATTCTGTCTTTTGGAGCTACAAGTACTTTTAAGAATACAGGCCTAAGGAAACTTATCTCAGAGCCACTATAAAGTATTTTAACAGTATCCGGAATAAACATAAATTTCTTTTGATGACTAGTACCGGAAAGTTGCTCCTTCAACCACTAGTAAGAGAGAGGGTGGAGGTGAAATGTTAATATAATGCTCATAGAGAAATTATTCCAAGTCCTTCCCCTAGAGGATCCACCTATCACTCCTCAACATCTCGTCACACTGGGTTTGTTAATGTTCTAATGTGTGGTGTACTGGCACACTCACTCTGAATATGTGCTGCTTACACAAAGAAAACAACAGACAGACAGAGAAAAAGAAGGAAAGAAAGGACGGAAGGAAGAAGGAAGAGGAAGAAGGAAAGAAGATAAAAACGAAAAAGAACTTGTTGTGTAAAACAACCAAAATAACAAAATAAATATACAGTTGTTAAGCAAATGTGAAACACAATAATCTTCAGGCCTAGATGTGACCAGGTTGAATACATTGAATACAACATAAAGATTTCCTTTCCCCACCTCTGTTCTCTCCTGTGTGTCCGAACGTTCTCTGAAAGCCCCCCTTGGAACGAAAACATCCAAGAATGACCAAAGGAACGAGCGAACATGGAACAAAAGGATATATAAGGTGTTGTATACTACGATCACAAGTAGTCACGCACCTGCCAGTTTCCCCAGAGACGCCATCCTTACGATGAAGAAGAAACGATGAAAGAATTGGGGGTGGTAGTGGTGGAGCTGCAAGGAGGACGTGAGGAAAGACCGGTAGCGAGACAACCAGTATCCGTGTGTGTGTGCATGCGTGCGGGTGTGCAATTGTGTGTGCGCATGTAGACAAATTTGCGAACCTACAAAATTATGGGTAAATAGTCAAAAGCATATGCACATTAATAAATCCTCTCCGCAAATATATGTAGACGTAGAAAGAATAAGCAAAGATACAGTGAATCACGCTCTTCCCCCACCCCCACCCCACCCCCTGAAAGGAAATGAAATAAGTTAATAAATGAAAGAATGAATGAAATTAATTAAAACTTGGACACATGATCTAAAAGTGATAATAAATAACTACATAAGAGAGAGCCAGCTACTGACGAACTCACATAGGCCAAAAGAGAAAAATAGGCAGAGAAAGAGGAGTGCGGGTGCCGGAGCAGGCGGAAGGGGGAGGACCCGTGGACGGGGTTGGAAGAAGCTGGAAGATGAGGTGAGGTACGAACTAGCTCCTTATGTTGAATTCTTTTTCAAAGATTGATTGCAATGAGAATGAAGACCGTGTCTTTTAAAAAAAAATACTGACTGACATTTCCCAACTAACAGAATGAGATTGATGTATACATATTTTCCACGTGGGCATATTGTACTGTTCACACCAAACAGAACGTCAGTGACTGACAACCTTAGCCTAATATTTGTGTCTACATAATTTTTTTGCTCGCTGAAATTCGAAAACTTCTTAACAATTGGACAATTATAGAAAAAACGTTCAATAAAATCCACCATATCAGCACAATATGAACATTGATTATTTTCTCGTATTTTCATTTTTTTTCAACGTTATATTTGTATAGATTAATTATTATGTAACACTTTCCAGTGAAGGACTGTAAGTCCTACTTCTTTGGTGGTTTCTTTAGCCCTAGACCAGGCCTATTTGTCTAGAGTGCAACCAATTTTCCTTTCCTAGAAATAATGGGCCGTTGGTAAATTTGTTCCGTTGCCTTTGGATAACATTTTCCTGATGTTCTTTGGTTTTGTATTAAAATGTTTTTCATCACAATCCTGTCGGCTTGTGCATAGATCTCCTCTCCCTATCCATTGAATCCACTCTTTGGGAATAGAGTTAATAAGGGCATTATATTACAAAATAATGTTAGCCTTGCTTTGCCCAATCATGTTCTGTACTTCCTCAAGAGACAGAAATCTGTGTCCGTTCTGATGGATAATATCGTTCAGCTGCTCAATTCCTCTATTGTGCCAGTTTGGAAAGAATATTAGTTTATTTTTGTATTTAATCAAGGAGTTGTTGAAAAGTCTGGAAATGACCACTGTTCATTTCACTTTGTTTATCTATAGTTTAGTTATCTAGATAACATGCAAATATGTCTTTCCAGAAATCCTTTTCAATTCTAATAATAACTTGAATATCATTTGTCCTTGTGTTTACATTTGTTAAAAATCCCCATTTGCCAGTTTATTCCAGTGCCACAATGGGATCAGCCTCCAGTTTTCATTTTCCTTGGCATTATATGATTTCCCCATCCATTGTAAGTTCAGAAGCTTCTGGAACTGAAGCATATTGATCATGTTCAGACCACCTTCGTCCGCATTTGATTCCATTTCTTTCCTCTTCACCTTCTCGAATGCTTTCCTGTTTCTGATTTTTTTTCTGCCATACAAATCGGTATAACGCTGTATTAATTTTATGCAGCACTGCATCTGGAAGACCAATAGACTGCATTACATAAACAAATTGACTTATCAGAATTCTTTTTATTACAATCACTTTACCTTCAATACAGAGATCTCCCCTTTTCCAATTGTTTATTACACTATTCATTTAATTGATTCTTTGATTCAACGCCTTCTTCCTTGCGCTGAACTCTGAAGCGATCTGAAGCGATCAAAGCTAAGTGAATTTTCGTTGTTTTATTCGTTTCTGTCTCACCTGAAGAAGACCTAAGAGGTCGAAACGCGTTGTGTTTTGTCTTATGACTCGTTTGTCCACGTTTCTCTGGGCGGTTTGCTAACATTTATTTAAGATTTGTTTAGATTTCCGCCTGCAGTCGCCTCACTTTGCAACTAGATCTTTTATTCCAGTTTTCATCGATGTTCTTTGCCATTTTGTTGGTATCAAAATAAATTCCCAAAAACTTTAATTCTGTTTACTGTTGTAAATGGGAGATTTGGGTCTTTTTTCATAGTTCCCATTAGTAAAGCTTTCGTTTTCTGAACGTTCAATTTTAAGCCAGAAAACTTTTCAAAGGATGACAAGATTTCTAATAATTTAAACATATCTTCTCGGTCCTTGAGAAACAATGTTGTGTCATCCGCCATTTGCTTTATCTTAATACAAGAATTTCCATTTCCAGAATGTAAAGGATCTTCGATGCCTGTAATCGAACTATTTCGAATCTTAATGGCTAGTAGCTCGACGACTAGCACAAAGGCTAATGGTGAGAACGGACAACCTTGTCTTATTACACAGTTCACATCAAAGGGCTCGGAAATCCAGCCTCTGTGATTTACAAAGGTCATGTTTTCGTTTGTCAGAATAGATACCCATTTTTTAAATAAACAGTGTCCCCAGTGCACGAGGCCAGACTAATTGGACTTCACAGTCAGTATATGCTATTGGGGTATTGTAGAATTTCAGCATCACAACAGATATCCGTGTGAAATTCTGGCTGCTCCTCCTAGGGACAGCACGTGGTCGTTGTCAGCACCACCGTACTATTGTTTTGTTGTTGTTTTTCTGTCTGAATATGCTAGACTAGACCCCCCCCCCCCCCCCCCCCGAAAAAAAGAAGAAATCACACACATATAGTCGTACTGCAGACAAACAACTTCATGATGCTGCTAAGAAGTAGATGCAACCCTCTTCAGCATGAACATGTGCCTCAGAGAGGCCCTGTACTTGATGTGATTTAACACAGCAACGAACGGAAACTTGATAGTGCTTTCCTGGTGATCCGGGGGACAGTATATTGACAAAGTCAAGTACGGTTGTACACTCTAACTGAAAACTGTTTTCTGTTCCTAACTTGTTTTCCATAAAATGATAAACTGGGATTCAGAATTTGGCTTCATGTTAAGCAGTCAGTGTTCGCCAGAGATGTACCAGCTATTCTGTCTTTTTCCTCAGTTTCTCTCTCTCTCTCTCTCTCTCTCTCTCTCACACACACACACACACACACACACACACACACACACACACACACACACACACACACAAACACACATACACAAACACGCACACAAATACACACACGGGTACTCATACTTTGAACGTACATACATATACCTCACTACCTGTAATACACACCAATACATATGCATGCACACACAAACAGCATGTGTACATCTACCACAACTATGACCATAGCTAATAACAGCAATATGAGACACCAATAAAAACACCAAAACTGCAATGAGTATGTGGCTTGCTGACGTGATGTCCTTCAACCGGTCCCCCAAGCCATGTTTAGCGTAAAGGAAGCAATTTGTGCCTGTAAAACTCATTAGGGCGAGTTGTGCTGGACCTCAAACAACAGCTGGGACATTCTCCCGACACCAGCCTTCTGACAACAAAAGAACTCGGGCAATAAGTTTACTACCACCGTTCCTCTCCCCCTCCCCTACACACACACGATATAGTAGAAAGAAACTCGTGGACAGCGTGGCAGCAGAGAGTCCTCAGAAGAGAAGCCCCCTTCAAGCAAGTGTTTCGGCCCTTATCTCCTGACAGTCTAGGGGGGTTGGGCCACACCCGGTTCATGACTCCGGATGTTCCTCTGCTGCCCCTTTTTTTCCCATCTTGTGACGAGCCATGGCTGGGATTCGAACCCATGACCCTCTGGACATGCTCATTTTCCACTTAATGACTCGCACTCTAACCACTGAGCCACTGGGACACCTGATATTTGTAGGAAAGTTAAGCCTTATGAAGTTCACTTTTGTTCCTCCTTGACCAGATCCAGCTTGAACACCTCTCTGCCGCTTCTGCCATTGCTTTCAGGCCTCTGGTCTTTCCTTCCCTGCAACTGAGAACTGTTTCATGAGGGTGTATGCAGACGTTCCTACAAACCCCCTAGCTCCAATTTCTGCAGTGAGGACTTTGACCTGATAGCCTTCTCTCCTCAGGCTGTTTGCCAAATCAGCATACTTTTCAGTCTTGTAGATTTGAGCTGCCTCCATTCTGTTCTCATATGGCACCGTGAGCTCGATCATGATCAACTGCTTGGTTGACTGAGAGTGGACTACTATGTCTGGTCTCATGCCACTCTTGCTGATGATCTCTGGGTGACTCTTCCATTCTGGGAGGTCTGCAGTGCACTCCCAGTCATCTGCCCCGTCCAGCAGACTCTGCCTGCATGTTCCGAGTGGCACTGTTGTTCTTGGCCATGATTTGCTGCCTCCTGCCGTGAAGAATGTTGCAGGTGCTTTTGGAGTCCTGATTTTCCCTTTAGTGGTGTTGGTACTAGCCCAGACTACTTGTACAATCTCTTTGAGTATAGAATCCACTTCTTCGTACTGTACTCTTCTCTGTCCGTCTGTCCTATCTAATCACCGAGACGATAATGAGCGTTCCGACTTTCTGTATCAGGGTACAGAAGTACACAAATTGTCTTGAGCCAGGAAAAAAAAAACAGATTCCCTGACGGCTATTGCAGAGGTACAGGCATTAAAGCCAAAGAATGGCTCACATAAGTACCATATATCTGCATGTGTATGCTAGAAATGGCGAGTTGAGCAACAGACCATGGCAAACTTGCGATTAGCCAAAACTTTCCAGAGCCAAAACTTTCCGGATAGAATTAGGGCAAAGAAGAAAGCACATATGGAATGGGATGGGGTGGGGCAAGGTGTGGAGAAAATTGTCAACACCCAAGAGGGTATGAAAAAAAAGGGGGGAACGGGGAGAAGTAGGGGGTCCTGATCCCTGTTATATATTAGTCACAGCACCAGAATGGCTAAGGAATTTTTTTTTCATCGGACAAGAACTGTTGTGGTCACGCTGTTGTATCCACCTAATGACTGACTGACAGAGAGAGAGAGAGAGAGAGAGAGAGAGAGAGAGAGAGAGAGAGAGAGAGAGAGAGAGGGGGGGGGGTTGGGGGACACTGACATTTTGTTTTATTGTCCATTGAGGCCTGTCATACCGATGCCAAACGCTGAAATTTCATATGAACGCACCCTCACGTACACACGTCCCACCGTTTCTCCTCTTCAATCCCGTCCCCTTCCCTCTCCTCCCGACCCCTCCTCCCCTGTTCATCTTCCCCCCCCCCCCCCCCCCACACACACACACACACACGGACGCACACATGTTAGATCAACCCGAAATTAATCCGTGCTTTAATGATTTTTTCTTCTCATATGCAAGGCTTTAGCTACATATCTAGCTAGTTCTTTTACAACATTTTCAGTAATATTAGATAACAACATGGCAACACTCGGGGTATTTGAGTGGTAATCAAGGGAATTTTACACACTGCAGCCTGTACGTTTGTCAACATCAGCAGTAGAATGTGACAAAGTGTGGTCTTCAGTTTCAGTGTCACTCCTCAAAGATGGCCACATGGTGTCATTTAACATTCATGACTTACAAACCATTTTCTTTTACTATTTGAGGAGAGAGAGAGAGAGAGTCACAAACTTATGACGTGCATGTTTTGAAGACGTCATTTTGTTTCAGAATATTGCGTAACTTAGTTTGTCTCCGCGCTCTCCACGTTATAAAATAAGTCTAGGCTATCTATTTTCTCTCCGGGACGCAATGCTGTGTTTGTACCACCACATAACACATAATGTAGAATATTTGAAATAATGCTACTTCATTATTTTACAGACCGCCATGCCCCGCTAAAGTCTCAATTATAGTCGTTAGGTTGCTGGGGAGATAAAATAATACTACGTAGGGATGTCTAACAGTCCTCCATAATAGTTTCTGGGAGCAAGACGTTGTTTTCAACGCTGCTGCAAAATATTCTTTCGGGACATCGCAGGATGTTTGGGCTTTAATGTTTGCCTTTTGCCCTTGCTACTATTACGATATATGTATTTTCCTGATTGATCTACCTCCTCATCTTCTTTATTCTCACGGTCTACAAGTATGTTCAACCGATGGACGTCAAACTCAAGCAAGAAAAATATTAGTATCAGAGTTTTTGTATCATTTCAGTCTTTTTATGGACTTGCTTTTGTTGAAGCCGTGCGATCGTATGTGAATTTAGTCTACGACATCAGCACACTGACACACGAGTGGAAACCTATGCACATCAAGTTGTCACGTCTCGGCTATAGCATACCTGGTTTGAGTTTTGAGCATTGTGCAACGGGTCCTCTTCGCGTCTTGCGTCGAATCGTCGTCCTATGCATCTGGCGAGTGAGGCTGGCCGGGTCTTCTTGTGGTGCGAGACCGTTTTATCCATGCTTTGTTTCTTGTGTTGGTGTCTGTTCTGTTCTGGATTTGTGCTGGGATGTCTGTGTTGTGGGTTGAGTTCTTCAGGGTTTGTTTGTGCTGTCTTCGGGCTCTGCGCTGGGATATTGTTTTGGGACGGTTTATGTTCTCTGTCGTGCCGTTGTCTTCAGGATCTGCGTGCCATCGTTTCGGCGCTTGTGGACATTGCTGTCATCGTCTGTGGTGTCGTGAGTCTTGTGACGCTTATCGGTCCTCTGGGCGCTGCGGATTGGAGAGAAGAGAACGTCAGTGGCTAAGTAGTAGGCCTACATGTGCTTGTATGTGTGGTGTCTAGTCCCCGTACAGAGAGTATTGTGTTGTGTATTGTTTAAGCCATCATCATCATCATCATCAATCATCATCATCATCATCACAAACATTCTGTTAATTCAATATAGTTTTGTTTCCTTATTCACTCTTTTGTTTTATTTGTTTGGAAGAAAAGCTGGAGAGTGGGGAGTGGTGGTTGGTGTCCAAAGAACATTATAACGACACAGTCGCAAAAATATAATGGCCCTTAGACAACTATAAACTGAGCCACTGCATTACACCATCCACAGTGCCGTAACGTTTGCGACAGAGAGAGAGAGAGAGAGAGAGAGAGAGAGAGAGAGAGAGAGAGAGAAGGACGGTGTGGAAGGTCAAAATTAATGAAAGGGATCAGCAGCATCAGTACAGCTTGAATTCTGTTTCTGATGGTACATATTGTGGTGTCCCCCCCCCCCCCCTTCCTTTTTTTTGTTTGTTATTGCACGCACACACACACACACACACACACACACACACACACACACACACACACACACACACACACACACGCATAACCAACCAAAACAGGAAGATTACATATCACTTTGTATCATACACGTCAGTCAGAAATGTGCAAGGAAAACGGTGAGAAAAATTTTATGTTGTATACCAAGTTCACATGCACAGAATTCATTTGATTTTAGCATTGGGTTCTCACTGTATACACACCAACACCAATAGTCTGCAATAATGAAGCTGACTGATCTCCATAAACAAAATATCCAGGAAGATCCTAAGCATGAGGATCCTAAACATGAAGATCTTAAACAAAGTGTTCTACGCAGATTCTCCATTCTTATCATTGTTATTACACCGCAGCACTTGGAATGCCAAATAAGATTTACTTCAGGAAAGGAAGTAGTACTTACGCTTGATAATATTTCCAAATGATATTACCGATTTCTGCAGCATGTGGTTTAATTAAGAGGGGAGTGAAAAAGCACTGAGACCGCCGGGCGGACAGGATCAACAGGTACTCCAGAGTCTGCATTCTTTGAAATTTATGTTTCCTTGTGCCAGCAAAGAGGACAGCCTCTTTCGAATTTCGACTCAATACCTCCTTCCTCTTCATTCATTTGCTTCTTCCTCCTTCCATGCGATGAATCGATTTTGTAGACCTTTCAAAATGCCAAAAGTATAGCATATTTATGTGGTTGCATGTCAGGAAATTTTTGACCTAAAAATGGGGACAAAAGAAGAGAGGATAACGACACATGATCTACTTTTTGTTCCTCACTCCTCTTTACGCTCTGCCTTCCTATACCCCTTTTTTTTTACAAATACTGGTAGAAGTTACAAGATAAGGGTCAAGGCACTCCATCTCATTAAATATGTAAGTATGATATTTGTGGAAGAAAAAAAGGGGTTAACAGAGAGAGAGAGAGAGAGAGAGAGAGAGAGAGAGAGAGAGACGTGTGTGTGTGTGTGTGTGTGTGTGTGTGTGTGTGTGTGTGTGTGTGTGTGTGTAACATGATCTCTGAACCCGGAGGTGCACTCCTTGATTGGATGATCTATACATGACGTGAATTGTCCTGTGTAATATCTCACCTCTGCATACTCAAGCCAACTCTCTCCTTCCTTTGTTTCGTCTAAAGAAAAATCCCTTTTCTCGTTCCCTACATGGAATAAGGCGCAAACAGTCCTCCACCTCGTCCAGATTTTGACGCTCTTTGCTGCTTACTATTTACGGGTCTGTCTTCACCGTCTTATGCAGACAAACCGTCCATAGAGATAACAGACAGCGACTAGAAAGGGTGTAATAAGCTGCCCTTTATAATAAGCGACGTTAAAAATAAACGGTGTCCCAAATGTGCAAGATCACAAAGACCTTCTTTACCCACTAGCAATAGTCATTATGTACAAGTATTCAGAGAGGACAGGATTTGTAATTCACCCTATTGTCCCTCTTTTCTCCAGCACAGGAATCCTGTTCACTGACGCAGATAACTGACCGCTTCCTGTCAAGATGGTTTTTCCTTTGACTGATGTGACCTTACATGAAACCAAGAACTGCAACCTCTCCTCAGCGAGGTCCGCCCATTGGCTGCACATAGGTTTTATCTGTGCGTGAACCATCGTGTTTCTGCTTCAGACTGGACAGTATGACACAGTCACTGACAAACTGTGGTGGACACACAGCCCATCAGTAAGTAACAGGCAGACACACAGCCAGTCGGGCCAACAGGAAGCTGTGAATGCCTTGGAGTGCGCGAAGGAACTACAGCTAGCTAAAGGTGGACATACTAATCACGTCCCTTAGTCTCTTTGTTATACTGTGCTGTATTGTGAGGTATTGCATAACTTCGTCATCGCAAAAGAAAACTGTGCGAATTTCTGGCCACTCGTCGGGTAGAGCATGCTTTTTTCCCTCCTGTCTGCGCGCGCTTTTCTTCACCTATCAAAGTGTTTTCCTATAAAGTTTCGTCAAGGACATCTTGGTTCCCAGGGTTCTTTTACATGTGCTGTACATGACATCTTGGTTTATTGTCTTATGTAGAACACACACACACAGAGAAAAAACATACAAAGACAAACATACCACAGACATGCAAGTCAATAATAGATAGTACTCTGCTTCAGAAAGATGCAGCTCTCTTCATTAACAAGTGTAACAAAGAGACCCGTGCTACAAAAAGATTTAACAGAGCTAGAGGGACAAACGAAAACTTGATAACAGTTTTCTGGTGATTTGGGGGATAGTATATCGCTTAAATACAATTTTTTTTGGGAGACGACAATATAGTCTGAAAACTGTTCCCTGTTCCGATTTGTTTAGCATAAAACTGGACTGGGATTCAACATGAAGTGTCATGTGAACCGAGCAATGTTTGCGAAAATCAGTCTCTCTCTCTCTCTCTCTCTCTCTCTCTCTCTCTCTCTCTCTCTCTCTCTCTCTCTCTCTGCACTTAAAGTATGTCATGACAAAATTCAGATTAGGAATATCAAAATTGCCAGTTCATAAATTTAGATACAAAGCCACTGTTGATGACAATGATTTGCTGTGTCCGCTTTGTAGAGCGTCTCAAGAAAATGAAATCCATTTTGTTCTTTGCTGTCCAGCCCTAAGGAACATTAGAACTGATTTCATGCAGCCAAAATCTTATAGACAGCCTCCCCTGTTTAAATTGACCATACTGATGTCATCAACCTCAACAGAAGTTCTTTGAAAGTTGTCCCAGTTTCTGAACAAGGCATTCAAATTTAGAGAATTGTAATAGCTACCTTATGGTGTTCTAAATCATTTGAGATTGGTTTGCTTTATAGTCACGAGTATTTGTTTCAGATGATATACTATGTTCACTCACCCCATTCAGAAGAGGCCAAGGCCTATATGAATAGCCCATCCGAATTTCTCTCTCTCTCTCTCTCTCTCTCTCTCTCTCTCTCTCTCTCTCTCTCTCTCTCTCCCACGGACACACAGACAGGAACAAATACATAAATCTATATATTCAACACACGAATAAACAAACATCCAACACACACACGTGCACGCGCGCGCACACATACACACAAACGCGCGCGCGCGCTCGTGCGTGCACACACATACACGCACGCACACGCACACACACACACACACACACACACACACACATTTTGTATACACACATACGCACAACATACCATTCATCCAGAAACCACCACTACCAAGGCCAGATTTAACTGCAGCAAAATGGGGGAAAGACATAACAGCAAGTCTACAATGAACCCGAGGCCTGCTGACGTCATATTCGGCCCGCCCACCCACCCATCCCATTTCTCCCTTCCCCATACTGTCAAGTCATGCTTAGCTTGCAGTCAGCTGCAATTCGTGCCTCTAGCGGTCATAACAGGCGAGTTCTGCTGTACCTCAGACAACAGCTGGGAGACGCCCAACGGCTGGCAACCAACAAAGACTGACCTCAGGCAATAAGTTTACCACAACAGCCCCCCCTCCCCCCCCCTCCCCCCCCCCCCCCCCCCACACACACACCTCGGCTTCTCCTCATGACACCCCCTCCCTCTCCAACATAAAAAAACCTTCTTCGTATGGTCCTGTTGTTTGTCTGTCTATTCCACACAGATACTGAGCCGATAATGAGCGTCCCGGCTTTCTCGATCAGGAAACCGGAATAAAGTGAACATTGGTGGAGCTGAGGGCGAAGCCCGTATGAGACGTGGTGAAACAATCCCCCAACAGCTGTTGCAGACGCACGTGCACAAAAGTGCTTTTGCCTTGGAAAAACTCGCCACCGTTACCATCTGCTCGTGGTCAGTAGATAAAGTTTCCAAAGCGAAAGCTTTAAAGTCTGCGGGTTAAATACTAGGAAACTTTGTCACGAGCCAAAAATTATCGTGAACAAGTTAGCCTAAAGAAGAATGCATACAAGGAAGATGTAATGTGGGAGAAACAGAGGGCAGCTTGGAAGGAAGGTCGGGAGGGGAGGAGGGGGTGTTGACACCCACAAGAGGGTAAAACAGAGAGGGTTTTCCTGATCGCTGTCGTGAATTTATTAAAACGCAACCAGAATGACTATGCAATTGTTTTTATTGGGCAAGGACTGTCACCGTCATACTGTCGTATCCATTCGATGAGAGACAGAGAGAGAGAGGGTGAGAGAGAGAGAGAGAGAGAGAGGGGGGGGGGGTGGGAGAGAGAGAGAGAGAGAGAGAGAGAGAGAGAGAGAGAAATGAAATGAAATGAAATGAAATAAAATAAATAAAATGAAATGTTTATTCAGGACAGACCACAGCCCCTTCTGAACGGGGATTGCATTCAAACCATAGTATGGTCAGTACAACTACAAATCATACAAAAATGCTTGAAGTTTAATCTGCTACACAAGTGCACGAAGTACACTTTACTGAAATATCAACTTCAGACTAGGACAGCATAGTGGACATATCAAACTGCAGTCAGAAACCTTATTATACCTCTGACGAAATACTGCTATATCTGTAACACCAAATCTGAACTTTGTCTGGTATGAGTACGGAGGAACACGCTGTATAGCTAAGGTCATAATTATATAACGATTGTCAGCATGACATGTATCCATCTTCAAAGTTATGACAGATCATTGTCTGGAACAGGGACTTATATTAGAGAAGCTGTGTATTTAATAAAACTAGTTATCTAATGGTGCTTCTTTTTTCTTATTTTCTGTACGGTTCATCCAGTGTCCTGTGGACCTGGGGCACTGTGTGATGGACACTTGGACAAATAGGTATGTCTGTGGCTGTATCTGACCTCAGTCATGAACCTCAGAGAAGAGGTAGCCGGTTCCATTCCTCAAAGTTGTCCATAAAGGACTCGTCTCGGTCTGCCTCAGGGATGTCCAGCTTCAACTGTTCCCTTTAGGATGGTCTTGGGAAAGGAACCATTATGGAACATGTCAATACCAGGCAAGGCTATGGCGTTTGAAACGTGCTGATGAAAAGTTCTTGTCTGCCAGTATATTATCACTTTTCATTACTTGAAACAGACAGGTGCGATGATCCATTGGTTAGAACACGTTGATGGTCAGTTTGACAGTCGCAGGTCTAGGCTGCGACAGAGCGTGTTGTTCGAAGTGAGGAATCAGATTTTCCTGCCTTGTAGGTCAATATGTAAGTAGGCTAGCAAGTGACTGAACCCCCTTCGTGTGTTTACACATGCCGAAGATCCAACAATCAATGTCAGAGTTCGGTGAGTTGTCAAAAAAGCTAGCGTACACGAGAATACCTGGAGAAAATATGACCACCGTCAAGCCTTCCCCACTGTTCATTGAAATACCATGATGAGCACTCAAAAACAAACAAAACCCAAGAACAATAGCAGCACTACCACTGATCATATGTCTGTCGAGGAATCACCACCACCTACGCGTACAATGATGTATTTACCGTTAAGAAGAAGACAGGCAATTTGCCTGTACGACTCGCATGCTACATGTATCATAGATTTATCACTGTACTTTGCCCCAGATGAGGAAGTGGAGGGTGTCAAGAACTTGAAGAAGCCTATGCCAGCATTGCGATATTTTTGATTCAGTTATGTAACTCACTCTGTGGCAATTAAAACGGTTTCCTTCCATTTAGGCAGTAGATATGATGAATCAAAGTAAATGTATGACGAGAATGGGCGGAAAGGGGTATGGGTCAGGGATGGAGGCAGGAAGGGGGAGAGGGGTCCCTGTAAAAAGGTGTTGGGGTGGAGGTAGAGAGCGGAGGAAATGCTCTCTTTAGACGACATGCACACAGTCCGCCGCAGTTCAAAGAAAGACCGACTTCCTTTCATAATCAATGCATTCCAGCGCTGACTTGTTGGACGTCATCTTGTATTCTATAATGCCTATTTCATGTAATGCGTCCATTCGGGGCTTTCGCTACATTCACCAGTGCAATTAAATTTTGTTCGATCTGGTCACAAAGGCAAATCTGCTTCTTCAAGGAATTGCGAAAAACACGTATGGCTGTGTAATACGCTTTTTCATCTAACCCCACATGTTGATTCATCATGAGTAAGTTATACAGCCCATTATGATGTTTGGGTTTTGTTCGTGACTGCCATTGTAAAAACAAGGAAGGCTATAGATATGCTGCTTTCGTGTGAGTTCACTTGGTTTATTCACCACGCACTATAAGCCATAAGGGCAATTCTAGTGTGTTTTGGTATTGCTGATGACTGTTATTATGAGAACAAGTACCACTGCTTAATACGCCGCTTTCATGCAGTATCCCTCATTACTATGAATAATAATTCTTGCTGCAATACATTATAGCAAAGATATATATATATATATATATATATATATATATATACATACATATATATGCTCGGAGAATGGGCGGAAAGGGGTAAGGGTCAGGGATGGAGGCAGGAAGGGGGAGAGGGGTCCCTGTAAAAAGGTGGTGGGATGGAGGTAGAGAGCGGAGGAATCGGTTCCTGAAGAAGCCTTTTGGCGAAAGCTTGAAAATGAACTCCGTGGGCGGTGCTGACTACATATAGATAGATAGATAGATAGATAGATAGATAGATAACTTTTGTTCGATATTCAGTGAGATGTTTTTGAAAATAAATGTTCCCTTGTTTTGCAGCAATTGCACTTAATAGTCTACTTTTGACAGAATGTAGGATATTTGTTCCAATATGTCCATGATATATCACGTATATACATTATTATCTCCTCCAGTAGTGGCAAAAAATATCATTATCATAACTTTTTATCAATATGTAAAGCAATAATTGTAACTAGTCATGTTTCTTTTTTATTTTATAATATGAAAAGTTTTGCTGAAAACATACACAACAGATTTAGGGCCTTTACCATTTGATGACGTCTTCATGCACTGAAAAGCTGCAAAATCTTAATAACATTCGTAATTCTTTCATACGTTGTGCAGCTAGCACCTGTACTTCTGAGAAAATGGAAATGTTATTAAAGTTTACCATGGACACCTTCCCCAAACACACACACACACACACACACACACACACACACACACATCCCAAAGTGGGTGAATGCACACTCATTTGGTCTTACACATCAGTCAATAAAGAATAACAAGCTATGAGCTAGTTACAAAGCCACATTTCCGTTCATTTCATTGTCACTCTCAAGACAACATATGGGGGTGGGGAGAGAGAGAGAGAGAGAGAGAGAGAGAGAGAGAGAGAGTCAAAGGTGCCTGGCAAAGACCAAAACTATCACAGCCATTAACACTCTGCATGTTGATCATTCCTCCAAACTTAAGATCTTTGTGAAAGTTCCACTGTGCATACGGAAGGCGTTCACTGCGCAGTTTTAATCGGATCGGCTTTCTGTCTGCCTCCTGTTCACGGGTTGACTGTCTGTTCACCACTCTTTGACGCCGATACTGTCGAATTGTCAACTTTGAAGCACGCACACATAGTGGTTCGCGCGAAGGCAAAGGGTGTATACCGGCAGTTGGCCGACTTTGCTTAGCAGCAGACAACAACAAGCTGCTTCACGTGATTACCTGAGAAGGCCAACCAGCCATTTTTACAATTCTCTCCCAGCTCAAGGTTACTGTGTGACCGGAAGTGATTTGTAACCTGCGTCAGTCTATGGACTCCAGCAAAGACGAAAAGTGGGAAAGCAAGGTATCATACTTATCCTGTCCTCCCTCCATCTTTGACCAAACGTAGTGCTTGTTCACATGTTCAATCGGCACTAGCTTTGTGCCTGACTGAGATCCAGCCGACGATCAGTGAAATGACTGCTGTCTGATTGCCCGATGGGATTAACAGGTTAATGAGGTGGCCACAGAGGAAAGGGGACACTAGATGGTGGACAGCTGAGAGAACATTCTGTTCGGTTCAAAACTTTTCAGATGCTCACTACTCTAGCAGACACAAAAGGACGAAAAAGCGGAAAGGAGGAACACGCACAATGAAGAGAGAGAGAGAGAGAGAGAGAGAGAGAGAGAGAGAGAGAGAGAGAGAGAGAGAGAAGAGAGAGAAGACGGGGATGGGGGTGGGGGGCCATGGTGAGCGGGGCAAAGACCCACTGTTTCTGC
>CM065734.1:9877746-9880246 GCA_033310375.1 Conus canariensis
TTCCAGAATCATCAGATTATATCAGAATATTAAACAAAGCCCCACACTATGACTTAGCGACTGCATGTTGGTAAATCACCCACGGTGCCGATGCTGTCTAGTCGCCACTTTCCCGTTAACCACTCTTCATCTGTCATTACTCTTCAGATTATTTCATCATTCCATCACCGAACCGGGCGCTTCTCCAAAGACCATTCTTAGTCCAGTGCAATCTTTCCTAAAATCAGTTTCTCTGGAGCTTTTTGTTCACTTTCCTGGTCATAGCTTTCTTTTCCTCTACCCTATTCAACTCCATGCTCTGAATTCACCATGCACAGTCCTCCGTGAACAATTCAAACCCGTAACGACCTGAAATTCATCAGTGATGTCTCACAGTCTGTCTACCATCCACAACAAGCCTACTAAGTGTTGGAGCAGCAAGGTCACTTAGTTAAGGTCTAGGACCACAGCCGGAGTTTTAACGCCGTCTTCCTGGTGAACTCGTTTCAGAATATTTCCAAGCGGTACTTTCAGATCGCCGAAGCATTCTTACAATATTCCTGTCCGGCTGAAACTCACTAAATCGAAATTTTGTCCATTTTCTGTATCATCACTGAGATTATTACATCCTTCCTCATGGCCACGGGCATAAAAAGAGAATCTTATACAGGCGCCAACGACTGCTGTTTTCCCGCTAGTTCCGTTTTCCAGTGGTTGTACGATGTAGAAAGAAGAGTTTCTTGATACAGAAACAAAAACACCTGAGATGACTGCGAGTGAAATGTATGCCGTCGTCAGGGCTGGAACACAGAGTTTTTAAGGTGGGGTGCTGTAAATGTTTTAGGCCGCGGTCCAGGGGCCGCCTAGGGGGGGCAAAGCCCCCCGGCCGAAAATTGGTTTTTGACATTTTAAAAGCTGTTTCGTGGCATCTCCTGTGAGCTGGGGAGACATTATTCATAGCGTTTTATCAATTTTGCACTGTGTTTAATATACAGTCAAAATACACAAAAGACAATAAAATATTGTTACCCTATTGCAAGAGCATCTCCTTTGTCCTGAGGTGTATTCTGGTTGAAAGTTGAACACCCCCTTGAAAATTTGTCTTAGTCTTATAATTTATACACTTTCAAAGTGTATAAATTATAAGACTAAGTTGCAAAGTGAGACGACTGCAGGCGGAAATCTAAACAAATCTTAAATAAATGTTAGCGAACCGCCCAGAGAAACGTGGACAAACGAGTCACAAGACAAAACGGTTTTATTCGTTTGTTTCTCACCTGAGGAAGACCTAAGAGATCGAAACGCGTTGTTTTGTCTTGTGACTCGTTTGTCCACGGTTTCTCTGGGCGGTTCGCTAACATTTATTTAAGATTTATAAGACTAAGACAAATTTTCAAGGGAGTCACCGGTGTTCAACTTTACTTTTTTCTATTGCCAGGGACCAGTAAGGCAAAACACCAGAACCTAAACTGTTCTACTGACGTTTTTGAAAGTTTCTAATAAATATCAAATACAGCACTGAAAATTAACCATTACAACTCAATTTTAAACACACTTATTTACAGTTTGGTACAACTGTTGTTATTGGATATAGGGCCTACTATTTAAAGAAAACAACAAACAAACAAACAAAAACAACCAAATTACCTAACTCTACTGACAGAGTAGGTCCTGTGCTTTCTTTCTTTCTTTCTTTCTTTTTTTTTTTGAGCCGGGGGGGGGGGGGGGTGCTGTAGTACCAACCCCCCCCCCCCCCCCCCCCTGGATCCGGCCCTGCGTCGTGATGAGTTTGACAATGACATGTCAAAATGCTGTACAGATCTGAAATCACCGGCTTTGGGGGTGTGTGTGTGTGTGTGTGTTGTGTGTGTGTGGTGCGTGGTGCGTGCGTGCGTGCGTGCGTGCGTGCGTGTGCGTGCGTGCGTGCGTGCGTGCGTGCGTGTGTGTGTGTGTGTGTGTGTGTGTGTGTGTGTGTGTGTGTAGAGAGAGAGAGAGAGAGAGAGAGAGAGAGAGAGAGAGAGAGAGAGAGAGAGTTTGTGATACTGATCTTGGGTTTTATCTGTTCATGCCTCATGTGTATTTGGAATGACATGGCGGATGTAAAACAGCTGAGAAGGGGAGAAAAGGTGAGGCAACATAACCATCCGCTTAAATAACAGAAGTCAACTGTTAGCTTTCAAGTCAACATTCCTCTACCGCAAATGGCTTGCTTAACGGCCAGGGACACTTTGTCCTTGTTCGCCGACTTTGCAATAACAATAATTTCCCCTCGTGCTGAAATGGTGGGTCAGGAAACATCATAATCTCATCAGATATGTGTGACCTCATAGTGTTATAGACACGGGGGTTGGAAACGGGCTAGACGGGGGAAGAAACTTGGAATATCTATCGTGACGGAGAAAATTTTTTTCCCAATATATCAAAACGTTGCATTATTTCCTTCTTTTTACTTTTGTATTTAAACAACAGATGGAGAAGAAAATATTTCCAATATATCGAAACATTGCATTATTTCCTTCTT
>CM065734.1:9887746-9940246 GCA_033310375.1 Conus canariensis
AATCAGTATTTCACGCTTTTTAATGACATAATGCACAAACTGAGCAACGTTTTGCACGGATATGACATCAGTACATTTCCTTAAATCACCAAATAATTCCTCATTAATTTGGTTTGTGCCAAGATCTTTAAGTCGTAGTTCTTTGTAGCATGGACAGTTGCAAACAAAGTGAATTTCATTTCTATCTCGGTTCTGCAAAAACTACAAAATACATCAGCGGTATTATTTTGAGTATATCAAAAAACGTTTGCATTCAATGGGAGGGTACCTATTCTCAATTAAGCGGTATCCCTAAAGTGTCTAAATCGCACATTGTCAACATATGGTTCGCTGAGGAAATTTGACTTAAAGAAGAATATAGAAAAAATCTCTAACTGCTGTTAACTGTAGTGGACCAGTCATCAATGAAGTTTGCTAAAAGACGCAATCGTAATAATGACAGAAATGATCGTTCATTTCCGACGCCTTTGTTCAGCGAAACGAAACCAAATCCGCAGTTTAAAAGCACATTTCTTAGTTTAGATGCAACCAATATTTCACTGCTCTCAAGCATGAATTGATGTATATGGGATATCTGCCTAGCGCTCCATACATACATGTGTTTGGGGTTTTAGGGGAGACGTTGAAAAATCGCTTACACGCTTGGGTATGCACTTTTTCAATCACTTCAATGGCATCCAGACCCCAGATTTCTGACCCATACAACAAGATTGGCTGGACCTGGGCGTCAAAGATTTTAAAGTACGTCTGTCTTGTAATTTCAATGAGTTTGAGGAGAACTCGAACACAGTCAAAGACAGCTTTCTTTCCCTTCGTTACAATGTGGCTGACCCCTTGCACGAAACTTAACCTTGTAGTAAATGTAAAACCTAAATATGTATAACTGTTTACAACTCCCAGCTCCTTGCTATCCAGAAACCATTTTTCATTTCTGCCTAAGTAACCACCTTTTCTGAATACCATAACCTTCGATTTATCTACATTAATAACTAAGAACCGATCCTTGCATAGTGCACTAAAGTGGTTCAACTGATTTTGTAGTCCTGCTGGTGTTCTTGATAAAAGGGCTAGATCATCTGCAAACAATAAAATGAACAATTCAACTAGACCAGGATGTAACTGTAATCCATGTTTTCCGGTTTCTTTCATGGCTATGGCTATTTCATTTACAGAGAGAAAAGGGCAGGACTCAACATACAAACCTGTCTGACACCAACAGGACATTCAAACACGTCGGTCATTGTTTCGTTGACACAACCGATGAATACATGCCTTTTAAGGCCATTAAAAATGGACCAGACAAACCTGCTCTCATGAGAGTTTCAAAGAGGGAAACACGATGAACTGAATCGCAAGCCTTTTTCAGACCTATTAAGACTACATACAGTTTTTCACCCTTTTTATTGAACGTTTTCTCAATAACAGAAGCTAGCGTATAGATATGATCTATAGTTGAATATGATTTCCTGAAACCTGCTTGTTCCTCGACGATTTTTCCATTTACATCCATCCATTTCGTAAGCCTCATTCTGAGTATACTTGTATAGAGTTTACTCACGTCACTTGATAAGGAAATACCTCTGTAATTATCAGGCACGTCTGTGTCGCCCTTCTTAAAAATGGGCACAATTATCGACTGTGACCGCTGTACTGGGAATTTGCCATTTCTGAAAATTTTATTGAATAGACAAGTCAAGAATGAGACTGATTTCAACTCGGAAACCATTAACATTTCTGCGGTTATTCCATCACAGCCACACGCTTTGCCATTCTCCAGCCCAGAAATAGCCTTTCCAGTTTCTTCCTAGGTAACAGGAACATTTAGTTCATCGACTGTATCTTCATCAACAGACCTGTTGGCAATAACTCTCTGCCCCTCCGCCTCTTCCATCCTAAAAACAGCTTTAAAATGTTGGTACCATTGTTCTAGTGTTATCTTTTTGCCTGTCTTCTTTTTATACGTAAATGTATTTAATCTTATTTTAGACCAGAATAATCTAGCGTCATGAATAGCATTATTCAGTCTATTCGCTCTTTCCTTTCTACAAGCTGATTTTTTTTTTTGCTTGTTTCAACTTTCGGTAATTCTTCCTTGCTTCTACAAAGGCAACTAGATGTCTATTCACGATTACCCTACCTTCGTCGTCATTATTACCGTTTCCATTTTCTACTTCCTCATTATTCTGTGGTTCCTTTATATCTGAATACTTTCCCTTCCTTTTCATAGATCTTCTGTATATATTTAAAAGCTTTTCGCTTAGCTTCTTTGCATTCTTTATCAAACCAAAGGGCCGCTTTATTTTCAAGTTTGATACCTGTTCTGACTCGCTTTTTCATACAAGATGATGCATTCAACAGACATCCTACAAATTTGTCAAGGCTGACTCAGTGTTTGTCTCAATTCCACTCAAAGCACGGTGAAGCTTCACTTCTGTCTCAGGAGAGGAAAAATTGACAAGGAACTCCTCTTGCTTCTCCTTTGCCCAACATAACTTTTCTTTCCAAGCACCCTGTTTTATCATTTTTGTTTCATGAACGGGTACTAGTACAGTTACCAAACGTGGCTGAAACTGGAATGAGTAGACTCGACCTTATCGATTATCTTGAAAGAACAAACAAAATCATGGTCATGTAATTCATTAGACATGATAAAGTAGTCAATAACACTGCCCCCTGTGCGACAAATGTACGTAAAACCATCATCAAAATCTTTCTCACACGTTCCGTTGAGAACTGAACATTGAAACGTACTACAGAATTCAATCAGTTGACACCCAAATAAATTAACCGTTGAATATTGAGGAAGTCTTGATGCAAATCCTTCATCATTATGACTAAAAGGGTCATACCATTCAGACTAGCTGCTTGTGCATTTAGGTCACCACAAATAAACAAGTGAAAGTCTTCAAATCTTTCATACACAGTATTGACACAACTTTCAAGGGTTTCAGTTCCAAATCCAATTTGGAGAACGTTGTATGCATCTGAATCACTTGGAGGAATGTACGTTCCTATGAACATTGTCCTTGGATGTCCCAAACAACGATCTGTCTAACTGCAGACAAACTAAGCTTTCGTAATCGAGTTTGATCACCTTTATCCTCTCGCTCAATATACTTCCGTATCCAACAACAACCCCGTCTGATTTTCTTTCCCTACGCGTTAATTTTCTTGCAAAAGAAGATAAAAAAAAAAAAAAACAAACAATAGTCCGAAAATTTATGCGATTGGAAATTAAAATGTACGAAAGATTCTGTGAGACAAAAAATATTAAACGTTTTAAGAAAGCTTATAACATCGTCAGAATCTAGACGATGAAGTAACTCCTCCACATTCCATGTAACAATGTTCAGTTTCCTTCTTTCATTGATTGTCTGTGGGCACTTAGCCACACTCCACTCCTATTTTGGTGTAGTGGTCAATCGGAAATCTTTCCTACAGTCCCGACGTCTCCCGAAGCTGGTAACACCAGAGTTTTGCCTGTTGTGGTGCGATGCAGGGGGGCGAGATCAAAATCCTCTTCTGCCCCGCGTACCGTGAGCTCCGCCCTGTCCCAGCACTGGTCAGGATGACGCCTGGAGCTGGTGTGGTCTTCCCCGTCCTCTGTGGCTGTCCTCCCTCAACACGGCAGAGTACAGCCTGTCGTCTACTTGCTGTGTACGTGTACGATGATCTGTGGCCGTGCTGTCGTGAACGGACATGCTGCTGTTGTGTCCACTGCCGGTAGCTCTGCCATCTCCCTTTCCCGACGCGCCTGCCGCCGCTGCCTCTCTGTTTTGACTTGAGGGTGGGCTGGAAATCTACCTGGGAGTGAGCGAGGAGCGTTGCCGTGAAGCTTCACTTCTTCTTTTCCCTTCAGGTCAAAGGTAGAGACGCCATCTTCCGTTCGGAGCTTGGCATATCTAATTAAAGCCCTCTTGTTGTCGCGCATTTCTTTTCTGAGCGCTAACAGTCCTTTCTGTTTATTCCGGACTTTTTCCGACACATCCTCTCTCACATATAGATTGAGGTCTCTTCCTTTCAAGTACACGGCCCGTGACATCACCAGATCCGGATCTCTAAAGGATAGAAACTTCACTATCACCCCTGTTTTCCCCAAGGGAAGCGCTCGTTCGATTCCTACATCTTTTCCGATTTTCATGTTGCCTTTAATGACGGAGCGCACTTTAGCCTCACACTGTTCCCAGGGTTCATTTCCATCTGTTGACAGTCCACCAAAAATCAAGTTGTTTCGACGGGAACGATTTTCTAAGTCATCAATTTTGTCATCAAGCTTTTCTACAAGTATTTGGTGCGAATCCAGGCTTTCTTCAAGTCTTTCATGGTGTTCAAACATTGCATCAATATCATCTGTAATTATTCTCTGTTGTTCACACAATTTGTCTAAACGATTGTCAAGTTTAGCCTCCACTTCTACTATCTTTTTAGACGAAATGTTCTGGTATGTTTTTTTTTGCCAGTCGATCTTGTATTCTTTTCACAGATTCTGTACGTGTTTGCACTGACCACATAAGTTGTTGCAATGGAGACTGTTCCGTGTCCGTTTCCCATTCGTTCTGACTGTATTCAGCCATGCTATTTGCGCTCTGTCCGGCCACTGGGCCAGGGTTGAGTTCGATGTCCGACATCACGAGAAATGCGAACAGCGTTGTGACAGCAAAATGGCCAGCGAAGTTGAAGATCTTGAACCCTCGACCTCTTTTTGCGAAATTCAACGCTTTTCTCTTTAACAGTTTTATCAACCTTGGCACAAAAATGCCAATTGCCGATCGGTGGTTTTGCATGCCAACTGGCATTGTCAAAAGATGTCAATAAACATACTAATTAACACAAAGATTTTTTTTTTTTTTGACAGAGGTCAGAAGTTGTGCTGCTGCTTGCCTAGTGAACACGGTTCAGAGAGAGAGAGAGAGAGAGAGAGTATTACACACACATCCCACCCACCTGAACCTCCACCCTCACCCCATACACTCCCACACACCCCACTGCGATGTCAGTGCGTCTCCCCCGATGCTCTAGTTTATGCCAGATATTCAGTTCATGCTACGCTGAGTATCTCTGTCAACATTTTTGGATGGACAAACTTTTGTGAACAGGAACTTTTCCAGATGTGAAACTAGTAAGTCTCGATGGCTTTCTTATCCGTCAGTATTTTATTACCAGAATGATGGCTGACGTTGGGACGTGAGCTGGAGGAAACGTTTGGGAGGAGTGGACAGAAGGTCTTTAGGTATGAAGGGAAACCTATCTTAGCTTCTCCTCTCCATCTCACGATCAAAAATGCATTTTTGATCGTGAGACGAACAGGAGAAGCTTAGTGGTGCCATGTTCTTCTTGTCACTGTCCTAAATGTTATTTGTTTTCGGCTGAAGAAGACCCAAGAGGTCGAAATGCATTGTGTCTAGTCCTGTGCTCTGTCTGTGTCCTTGGCGGTAACTAACCCCCTCTCTTTCCAAATTTTACTTCATTTTCCGCCCTCAGTCACTCTATTTTGAAACTTTACTGATCTCGGGTTTTAGCTGTTCATGGCTACCGGGAGAAGAACATACTCTGAACATGTGACAGTTTGTGTGACTGGTTTCTGAAACGCTGGAAGCTAGAAAAAAGTTCAAAGAATATTTTAAGAAGCACAGAACGGAAGAGAGACTTGAAAGAAAGAAAAAAGGGGTTAACAAAAGGAAATAAAGAAAGAAAAGAAAGGAGAGGGAAAGAAAAGAAAACGGAACAAGCCCAAAATAACAAAAAAGAAAAAAACAAGATTTGAAATTAACCGAAAATGTGCTGTGCATAGTCAATATTTTGCTTTTAGTTATCTAAGTTTTAGAAAGAAAGAAAAGAAGGGAAGAATTGAAGAAGAACAGAAAGCAGAAACAAACGAAAGGGAAAACACTGTCTAAAAGAGCGAAACAATTCACAATCAAGCGAACAACAAAACAAAACATCGATTTTCATTTTCGTCACACAAGTCCCAGAATGAAAAGAGACTCAGTCAACTGATGGGTCCCAACACAAAGGACGCCAGGCCTTGCGAAAACAATTAACACCGCGGATACTGTCACAGTCTACCAAATCAATGGGCAGACAGTCATCCAGGACAAGGTATGGTACGCTCTCAGCGTCATAAGATGGGATATCCATGCTGACCTGCAAGGATCGCTCACATCGGCAGACTCACGCACGCTGGCTCAGCCACTGAGCAAACACTCTGGTCAGAAAGTTAGTAGGTGGTAGCTTAGTGTTCTTCATCAGAACAGGCATTACTCAACATCACAACAGTTACTCGGCAGCAATGCTGTAGCGGCTAGTGGGGTGCCTTAAGGCGACCTCTTTCTAACAGGTTTCTGTGAATCAGCTGTTCTTTGTTGGTGGTGCTCGGTCAGAATGTCCTTTGTGTGGCGGAGAATGGGTAGCCGGAATGAGCGCCCAGAGAACAATGTCAATTATAGAAGCATGGAAGATTGGGGAGGGGGGGGGGGATAACTAACAATTCGTCCTTATTCTTGCCTGGTAACCGAACTTCAGCAAGTAACAGAATCAGGGCTGTTTTCAATTAATCATATTCATATAGACTCAATGGCCATAAAAGAGGCATTAAGATACATTTAGGTCCTTACGGGCGATAGAATGGTACTTCATGCTAATAAAATAGACACCACGCACTGCCAAAAATCTGCTCCGTCCGGTTCCTCTATACACAGAAATATTGTGAGCTTGTAACAAAAGTTGTAGTTCAACTGGTCCATGTTCGTTTCGTTGTTGGTAGTGGTGACGGTGGTGGTGGTTTTTTGTTTGTTTGTTTCGTTTTTTTTGTTGTTGTTTTGTTTTGTTTTTTGTAAAGCTTTTGCTTTTGTGTAGGCTCACGATCCAGATATTAATGTTTTTCAACCACTAACTGAATATTGGTTGCATTATTCAGCACGACCCCCCCCCCCCCCCCCCCCACACACACACACACAAACACGCATGCGCGAGTGCGCATACACAACCAAATGTATACAAATTTATAAATTTCTCTCTCTCTCTCTCTCTCTCTCTCTCTCTCAGTGTCTCTCTCTCCCTCTTTGTGTGTGTGTGTGTGTGGAGGGGGGGGGGGGGGAGCAGAATGCATGAAAAGGAAAATAAGAAAAGACACAAGTGATACGAACGATTCGTGGTTTGATCAAGAATGTCGAGCGACAAAAATAAACACGAGGAAACTTTTTCGCAAAACCTTAGATAAAGAAATCAGTTTTGAATATTGTAAGGCCCAATTAGAATATAAAAATCTGTTGCAAAGAAAATGAAAAGAGCATAATAAATCTTTATTAAATAACTCGATTACTTCGGTTCATAATCAAAAGGAATTTTGGCGAAATGTAAAGATTTCTCCAAAGACATCCTATGCACCCAATAACATTTCCAGGGAGGAGTGGCACCAGCATTTCAAGGATCTACTGGAAATAGAGGTAGACAGTGAAACAGATACAGAAGCAGTTGGCGAACCACACATGTTTGACGGTTCCATTTCAAAAGAGAAGGCATTGTTAGCTATAAAAAAAAAAATAAAGAATGGAAAATCTGCTGGTCCTGGTGATTTAACTGGAGAGTTCTTTAAGTATGGAGGTGGCATTGTCATTGATTTCTTTGTCAAGTTTTTAATGTTCTCTTTGAGAAAGGACTATTTCCAGAAAACTGGACTGAATCTATCATCATTCCACTATTTAAGGAAGGTGCAGTGAATGACCCCGGTAATTACAGAGGGATTCGACTCTCAGATATAAATAGCAAATTGTACAGTTCTATAATTAATAACAGGTCACAGAAATGGGTCGATTATAATAACATCACTGGTGAATATCAAGCTGGTTTCAAAAAGAATCATTCTACCGTTGATCACATGTTTACGCTTTTAGCTGTTATTCAAAAGCAGTTTTCATTTAATCGTAAGTTATATGAAACTATAATTGATTTCGAGAAAGCTTTCGACTCAGTTTCTAGAAAACTACTTTGGCCAATACTTAAAAAGAATGACATCACTGGTAAATTATTTCAGTGCATTAAAAGTATGTACAAGAATGTTAATTAAAGCCAGGGTCGGATCTATGGGGAAATTTACTGATATATCATATGTACACAGGGTGTAAAACAAGGAGATGTTTGTAGTCCTGTTCTTTTTTCCTTGTTTATAAATGAACTGGCTTTAGAGTGAATGTGAAGAAGAGCAACATTGCTGTTTTCAGAAAAGTTGGTTATTTGGCAGCAAGAGAAAGATGGTTTTTTAATGGACAAATGACAGATGTTGTGAACTGTTATAAATATCTTGGTATATATTTCTCCACACACTTGAGTCCACAGGTGCATGCCAGGATCTAGTAAGCAGGGCAAAAAATGCCTTACTCTATATCTTGCAAAAATTGTATATGTTGAATAACAATTCCTTATCAGTGTGTCTAAAACTTTTTGATGCCCAAGTTCAACATGTTGCCCAACATGGTGCTGAGATTTGGGGTTTAGATAAATCCACTGTTCATGTAAAAAGAAGTGCACTTGTTTGCTCTTAAGAAATTTCTTGGCGTTCATATGAAGACACCAAATGGATGTGTTTATGGGAAGACAAATGTTTATCCTATATATTTCAATTCAGCTGTGCAGTGTATTAGATACTGTCTAAACATTTTACGAATGGATGATTAAAGATTACCTCTTAAAGCATACAACGTGCTCATATGATTAGAATCCCGTGGTAAAAAGTCATGGGTTTCAACCATTCGGGACTTTTTGTTTCATAATGGATTTGGATTCGTCTGGATGAGTTAAGGCGTTGAAAACGTAAATGCAATGCATTTTTGAAGCAGTTACGACAAAGACTGGTAGATAACCGATGGCAAAACTGGCTTGAAAACATCCAGAATAGTGATCAATATTCACTTTACAGAACTTTTAAAACATCAAATAGCTGTGAGATACATCTCTCAATTAATATTGATAGCCATTTTAAAAGTTATCTGACAAGATTCAGATTCGGAATGATGGATATCAAAGAACATGAGCACCGATATACAACGCCTCAAAACATTGAGATGCTGTGTCCCTTATGCAAAGAGACAAGTGAAGATGAGTTACATTTTTTTGCTTTGTTGTTCTGCACTTCAAGATTTACGGCGAGAACATATTCCAAGGAAATTTTATGAAGACCCTTGTTCATTTCGAGCTGCTTTACTTACGGCAAATCAAAATGAAGGAGTTCTAAAGAACTTTGCATGTACTTACATAAAGCCTTTAAGAGGCGCACAATTTTTCTCAGTTGAATGAACTTAGCTGTTAGGGTTCCTGTGTATATTGGATATGCTTCTCTGTCAGCTACTTCTTGTCAGACGATGTAAGATTGCCGTGTTGTATGAATGATGATTCTTATACTGTACCCCCATTAGAAGGGGCCATGGCCTACACTGATTAACATTTTTCGTTTAAAATTTTTCGTTCGTTCGTTCGTTCTGTGTGTGTGTGTGTGTGTGTGTGTGTGTGTGTGTGTGTGTGTGCGTGTGTGTGTGTGTGGAGGGGAGGGGGGGGGCGAAAAAAATGGCGGCGGTAAGGCTGTGTTCATGAAGATCTCCATCTTATTTGATTCGGTAGTGCAGTGAATTGAGACATGATAACCTACCAGTGTCAGCTACCGACATGAAGTGTATCAGTGAGAAATTCAGTGCTGAAAAAAAAAATGATTGACTTGTCGCTGTGGCGAGCAAGAATCGGCACTTTCTGTGGCAAACTGACATGTGGCAAACTGTGTCAACGTTTGTGTTCAGTGCGGGAAGGTGACGAAGTATGTGCGACACTGTCAACCTGGAGTGTTCTCTCTGATGTGCTGTACTTCTGGGCAGTGTTGGCTGTGAGTCACGCTTTCTGTGCACTGTGTGAGAATCTGTGTGTTCATGAAACAATTGATGCAAGATGTGCAGAGAAGAATGGTGGTGGATGTTACTGACTCATTTGACTCAAGTCAAACTGAAAGACCTGGTCACTGTGGCCTGCACGTGCCCGATATCCTTGTTTTGTGCTGTGCTGCCAACACTGGATTTCTGCTGCACAAGTTGTTACTGAGTGGGCACATAGAAGAGAACCCAGGCCCCAATTCCCATGGAAACAGTGACGAACAAACCACGGATAATACCAATATCGACCAGACACTGACAAAAGACAACTGTGCATTTGGCCTGAAATGGCAGCGGGAATCTTGTCAGCTCTCAGAGAGCGAAGAGAAGAGATGACACAGGACAGGGAACAGCACAGAGAACAGACTTCATTTATGCGTAGTGAACTGTTCGATATTGAATCAGAACTTGGATAGTTTCTGACAAATGTAAGGAGGTCAACGATCGGTGCCCCCAAGTGGAAGCAGAACAAAACAGGCTGTCAGTTGCTGTGGAAAGTGTGTCCTATGAACTGGATCAGTTGTATGACAGAATGGCAGAGGGTAAGGAGGAGACACAGAATCTGCCGGCAAAAGTGTCCGGATTAGAACAGCAAATAATGCAGTTGTCGGAAGAGCTCGACAGACTGGAAAGTTCTTCGAGGCGGGACAATCTTCGTTTTTTTTTGCATCCCTCCCAACGATAAAGAAGACCATGACAAGTGTGTGCGATGTGTTATTGACATCCTAAACAGTGTCAGTGGTTACAAAACATGGTGAGAAGAAGACATTGTTCGTGCTCACAGGGTAGGGCAGAGAAAAACTGGTGAAGCCAAAACAACGATAGTGAAATTTCGACAAAAGAAAGACAAAATGAAATTGATTCGCAATCGTGAATTTTGCCATGAATTAGAAAAGAAACGTGTGAGGCTGACAAATGATATGACAAGGAGACGGTCAGAGATTGTGGCAAAGGCAAAAGCAAGTGGGGAAATCTGCATATTTTGTCAGAGGCAAGTTGACTGTCGCGGACCATGCACACCCGATCCACGATCATACGCAGAGGTGGCAGCGACGGAGGCGACACGTGGAGACATCAACACGACGAAGGCCGGTACGAACGGAGAGTTTAGCAGCCGGTGCACGACAGATGACAGTGAGACCGGGGATTCCCCTCGGCGTCATACCAAGAAGCAGCCAATCGAGCGCAGCAGAAGCAGCGGTGACGGTGCCTACAGAAGAGGATCGGAAGTGGTTCGTGCACACAAACTGGATTAAACACTTTTCTGGAGAAAATTAGCAGTGACAGGTCTCTGCATTACAAAAAAAAATACTCGAAATACAACAGGCTAAACCATCAGGTAAATGAAATAACATTTCTCAATTACAATGTTGAAAATCTGTATAGAACTATGTGATGTATCTTTTATAAATTATGTGAATGGCTTTGACTTCATATGCCTGACAGAAACGTTTGATGACAAGAAATTTGAATTCTCTGGCATTTTTCACGACTTAAGTTCCATGCACCTGCTAAGAAATTGTCAAAGCAATGTCGTAATTCTGGTGGCGTTCTTTTAATGGTACAAAAAAATGAAGAATTTGTGATCCAGATCAGTGTAAACTGTGACAACATTCTAGTTTTAAGAGTTAACAGGAAGGTATTTAATGTAAACAAAGATCATTGCTAGTTGTCTGCTATATGGTGTCTGAAGGAGGGTTGACTTACAATCACTCTGTAATCAAAGACGGAATTTTGTTGCTGGAAGACACTTTGCTGGAAATAACTGAAAATGATGTAATGTAATGTAATGTAATGTAATGTAATGTAATGTAAAAGGATATTTATAGAGCGCTTTACCTCGCGAGAACCCAAAGCGCATATTACAGAAGCATGATAAAATACTAATTCTAACTCAAAGCACACACACACACACACAAACACAACAAAACATACACACACGCGCGCGTGCGCGCGCATGCACGCACGCACGCACACGCACACACACATACACGAAAAACAAAACACACGCAGCGTGACACACGAGCGCGTCAAAACAAGCAGATTCGTGGACAGAGGTAAGTGGATATTGTTAATCAGTCCGGGGGTAAAGATGTGTCTTTAGGGAGGTTTTAAAAGTCTTTAAAGAGTCCGTGCTACGCAGAGTAGAAGGCAGACCATTCCACAGAGCAGGTGCCAGGTAAGAGAAAGATCGTTGGCCTGAAGTGTTCTTGCGAGCAGATGGAAGCCGAAGCAGACGAGAATTGGTGGATGAGCGTAAGTTGCGAGACGGAACATAGAGATGAAGGAGGTCAGAGAGGTAGGAGGGAGCAAGACTATTCAGTGATTTGAAAACCAAGAGGAGAACTTTAAAAGTCAATGCGAGACTGAACAGGGAGCCAGTGTAAGGATGACAGAATTGGTGATATGTGATCAGATCTAGAGGAGCGGGAGATCAGACGGGCGGCATTGTTCTGAACTTTTTTAAGTTTAGAGATGAGCCTTGAGGGACAACCGGCAAGGCGGGAGTTACAATTGTCAAGCCGAGACAGAACAACAGCACAGATTAGTCTTCAGGGTTTTACTGATTCTAATATCAATTTTGGTGACTTGAATGCCCGCACAGGCCGCCAACAACCCAAACCGGAGCGCATGTCTAACTTCTTTCCTCGTGTTGAAAATGATGATAATGATGTTGTTATTGGTGTGTATGATGATGATGATGATGATGATGATGACGATGATGATAATGCTGCAGCTGCTGCTGCCGATAATGATGATGATGATGATGAGTGTGACACTAACATTAGTCTAGGAAATGTGAATGCAAATGTAAAAAATACTGTGGTGTGATGTTCTAACGACTTATTCATAAATAAGTTTGGCAAATCTCTCTTGGATTTATGTTTCATGTTTGAACTTAAGATTGTGAATGGACCATGTGGGGACACTTTAAAAGGAGAATTCACATTTGTGTCGCCTAGTGGTAGCAGTGTTACTGATCATCTTATCGTAGCACAAGACCTACTCAAACATTGCAGTATGAAAGTTGGGGATTGTTTGTTCTCTTGGCATTCGCCTTTAGAAATGAATTGGAAAAGTGGTAGCATTGATAAGAAGCAAGAATGTCCAAAGGTTCGTGAAGAGTTCTAGCGCACTATATGGTCTGAAGAATGTGCAGAAACCTATAGGGAGGAACTAAACTCAGATGAGTTTAAACAGTGTACTGACAGAACCAAACAACTCCTTAACATTGATGTTAACACATGTTTAAAGTTGTTTGTGAATGCTCTATGTAGCGCTGCGAGTTGAATGGTGAGATATGTGGGGAAAAGTAAGAGAGAAGTGAATGACTGGTTTGACAGCGAATGTGGAACAAAGAAAATCATTGTCAAAAGATGCCTGAAGCAATATCAAAGAGCCAAATCATATAAACTGAGTTAAGGAAAGAAAAGAATACACAACAATGAAAAGAGAGAAAAAAAGAGAACTCGATGAGAAGCGATTAGACAAGCTAAGAAATCAGTTCATGACTCCAAACTATTCTGGTCAACAATTAGATCGATTAGTAGAAAACCAGCCATCTACAACGAAATTACCTCACAGCAGTGGTATTATCACTTTTTTTTAAAAGCATTCAATGGCTTTAACAACGATTCCGAAGACTCAATATACAGATACACAGTGAAGATCTATTTACAGAAGAACCATTATTCAACAGTGTGATAACAAGAGATGAGGTAATAAGCAGCATAAATCATGTGAAATGTGGCATAAGCGCTGGACCGGATAAGGTGGTTTGTGAAATGTTCAAATGTGCCAACTCTGTTGTTACTGATTTCATAGTAACGCTGTTTAATTCGCTGTTCGATAAAGGAATCTTTCCCGAGGCATGGTCAAAATCGATAATAATCCCTCTTCACAAAAAAAGGAGATAACAACAATCCAGTTAATTATCGAGGCGTTGCACTGACAGGTGTTTTAAGTAAAATTTATACACATATTCTTAATAAAAGATTTACTACTGCCTTGGCAGAAAGATAGGAGGAAATTATAGAAGAACAAGCAGGATTTCGATCTGGATACAGCTCAATAGACCACATATTTACATTGTACGCCTTAGTACAGAAATATCTGTGTAAAAAAAAAAAAAAAAAAAAAAAAAAAAAAGGCAAAATTGTATGATGCCTTTGTTGCCTTCTAGAAAGCTTTTGATTCTGTGACTAGAAATGATTTGTAGAATAAGGGAAAATGGTGTGAATGGGAAGATATATGCAGCTGTGCGTGAAATGTATGACTCTGTCCTTGCATGTGTTCGTGAAAAACGTATTTACTCCGATTATTTCAATTGTCTACGTGGTGTGAAACAAGGATGTCTGCTCAGTCCCCAGTTATTTGCATTTTTCGTCAACGAGCTTGCTGTACATATTTCTGAGAATGGGAAGCATAGGCTTCAAATGTTACTAGGAGCTACTGAGCTATTTTAAATGCTGTTTGCTGATGATGTTGTTCTCCTTGCGGATACACCTGTTGGTTTGCAGAAACAATTAGACGCTTTGAAAAAGGTATCCGATAGATTGCAACCGACAGTAAATTAAAGTAAAACTAATATCATGGTTTTTAGAAACGGTGGGCATTTAGCTCAACACGAAAGATGGTTTTACGGCGGATCAGAAGTCAAAGTGACAAATAGTTATAAATATCTAGTGATGTTTTTCACAATGAAATTGAGCTTAAATAGATGCTGGCTAGAGATGTGTAGGAAAGGAAAGAAAGGGGTCATTGATATTTTAAGAACAATGAAAAGATTGAATTCAGTTGATGGGGTTTTGTTTTGGAAATTATTCGACACCCAGATACATCCAATTCTGACATATAGATCAGAGATGTTGGACAACGCCCACATGGAAAAAGTTCACACCGATGCAGTAAAGAATATTATGCATGTACCGTTGCATGCATCAAATAAAATAGTTTATGGTGAAAATGGTCAATATCCTCTGTTTATACGAACTTACGTCAACTCAACTGAATACTGGTTAAGATTAGTTCATTTACATACGACCCGACTCTACATTCAAGCGTATAAAATGCTTTTACTGCAACACGATACAGGAAAATTTAATTGGGTGTCTCGTGTAAAGCAAATACTGACAGAAAATGGTTTTGGTATCGTTTGGCTTAGTAGGCAATACTGCACAATTTATATCTGAATTTAAGGATCGCTTAATTTGTTCTTAGAGACAAAACTGGCATTCCAGCATGGATGGAAACGACAAATATGAATAGTTTCTCTTGTTTAAAAGTAATTTGGAAATGGAAAAATATTTCACGATTGTTATAAATCAATGGCATAAATATAACTTAACAACATTTCGAACTAGAACACCGGGCCTCAATGTAAACAAAAAATGGTTCGAAGCATCGTACAATAAAGCATGCCCCATGTGTGTACAGAGAAACAGCTGTGAAGACGAAGTGCATTTTGTTTTTGATTGTCCTGCATACGCAGATATTCGAAGTAGATGCAAAATTTTCAGAGAGCCAGCTGCACAGAGAAAAGATCTCATAGCAATTCTGTCCAGCAAGAATGGACAAAATACCATATTTTTGCAAAATTATATCTTATTATTATATATAGCAGAAGCAAGTGATCTCCGAAGAAAGAATATCACGAACAAATTGTTGAGTTGAAATGTGTGAAGATGTATGAATCCACTGTAAGCGCTTCTTACGTATTTTTCATGGTTTGATGGTCGAAGACAATGGATTACTGAGGTGCGCGGAGTGAGTAAGTGAGTGAGTTTGTGTGTGCGTCTGCGCGTGCGCGCGCGAATGTGTGTGTGTGTGTGTGTGTGTGTGTGTGTGTGTGTGTGTGTGTGTGTGTGTGTGTGTGTGAGAGAGAGCGCGCGCGCGTTTGTGTGTGTGTCTGTCTGCGCGCGCGCATGTGCGCGTGCACGTGCGTGCGTATATGTTGTGTGTGTGTGTGTGTGTGTGTGTGTGTGTTTTGTGTGTGTGTGTGTGCATGTGCGCGCATGTGCGTGCGTGCGTGCGTACGTGCGTTGTGTTCGTGAGTGTGTTTGTATCTGTGTAGGTGCGTGTTGACGACTGTAGATTCGAATTTCTAGTTGAATTGTTTGACTTCTATGTCTTTCAATTGCATAACTTGACGCAGTCTCTTAATGCAGTAATTGTGACCCCCCCCCCCCCCCTCCCCCATTGCCAACAGGGCTTGTTTGCTATTGGCAATAAAAACTGTGTCAGTGTGTGTGTGTGTGTGTGTGTGTGTGTGTGTGTGTGTGTGTGTGTGTGTGTGTGTGTGCGTGTGTGTGATGTGCACTGACACGATCGCACAGGAATGCGTGTATTATGTGTTTCCTTTTTGGACTGGATTCCCTTTTAGAACAATACTGACATACATCCATGCTTGTTTTTTTCTTTGTTTTGGAGGAACACTGAATTCAGTTTAGATTAAAAAAAAAAGTCTGCTTTTCGTTACATGATCTATTTAAAGACTTGCAATCTCATGTATGTGAAAGAATGGATTTGGATATATTTATAGTGTATGTATATGTTGAATTAAGATATATATGTGCATGTATATGTGCATGTATATGTTTGAGGGAAGATGAAAAGAAGAAGAGTGTGGGTGGGGTGAAGGGGTTGTTTGTTTTTTCTTATTTGTTTTGCAAACTTTTTTTTAATATTGAGGGAATGGTGTAAACAGCCACATTGTGGTCAGATTCTTTTCCCTCATTGACTAAATTTCATTCGTGCGTTCTCTCCCTGTAGGGATGTAGCTAGACTAGAAGTTTTAAAACACGGCTGATTGTCTAAATCCTCTCGGTCACTTTCATTATCTCTAGGCCATTACCTGAAACGTTTCTCCGAGTCTTCATTCATTAACCGATCACTGTCTTTTCGCTTTCTGATCCTGAGAAAACGATTGCTGTGAGTCTTGGTATCTTTGGCTTTGTCGGCATTCTGTAACCCCCGTGCAAAATACGGTGGTCGGAACAACTCTGACACAGGGCACAGAAGGGTGGGAATCTGCCACAGGAAGGTATTGGCTTCACACCACAGTGCCTGCACCTTGGCCAAAGGCCGTTTGATCCATTACGTCACGAACCCTCTCCCCTCACATCTCTGACAAACCTAGGTAACCTGTGACGATTTGTTCACATCGCTGACGAACCTAGGCAAGTTGTGATAATTTGTTGAGGTAAGCTGTAACGATTTCTTCAGATCTCTGATGAACCTATGTAAGCTATAACAATTTGTTCACATCTCTGACAAACCTAGGTAAGCTGTGACGATTTGTTCGCATCTCTGATAAAGCTAGGTGAGCTGTGACGATTTGTTCACATCTCCGACAAACCTAGATAAGCTGTGACGATTTGTTCACATCTCTGACAAACCTAGGAAAGCTACGACGATTTGTTCACATCTTCGACAAACCTAGGTAAGCTGTGACGATTTGTTCACATCTTCGACAAACCTAGATAAGCTGTGACGATTTGTTCACATATCTGACAAATCTAGGTAGCCCACGACGATTTGTTCACATCTCCGACAAACCTAGGTAAGCTGTGACGATTTGTTCATATCTCTGACAATCCTAGGTAAGCTATGACGATTTGTTCACTTTTCTGACAAACCTAGGTAAGCTGTGACGATTTGTTCACATCTCCGATAAACCTAGGTAAGCTGTGACGATTTGTTCACATCTCTGACAAACCTAGGTAAACTATGACGATTTGTTCACATCTCCGAGAAACCTGAGCTATAACGATTTGCTCACATTTCTGACAAACCTAAGCAAACTGTGACGATTTGTTCACATCCCTGACAAAACTAGGTAAGCTGTGATGATTTGTTCACATCCCTGACAAAACTAGGTAAGCTGTGATGATTTGTTCACATCCCTGACAAAACTAGGTAAGCTGTGATGATTTGTTCACATCTCTGACAAAACTAGGTAAGCTGTAATGATTTGTTCACATCTCTGACAAAACTAGGTAAGCTGTGATGATTTGTTCACATCTCTGACAAAACTAGGTAAGCTGTGATGATTTGTTCACATCTCTGACAAAACTAGGTAAGCTGTGATGATTTGTTCACATCTCTGACAAAACTAGGTAAGCTGTGATGATTTGTTCACATCTCTGACAAAACTAGGTAAGCTGTGATGATTTGTTCACATCTCTGACAAAACTAGGTAAACGGTAAACAAGTTGGGTATTTTTTGCTCCCATAAGAAAACCTAACACAGAGTAACTTGTATTCAAGACCGGCACAGCCTTTTAAACTTGAATAAAGTCAGACAAATACATAGATGAACAATCTAATAGTGGGGGAAAAAACAAGCGCAGGCCAACAACTGAACTATCTTCATAGTAATAACTTGGCAAAGATTTGGACTTAAGGAGGATGGGGGGGGGGGGGGGGGGGGGGGGGGGGGGGGGGGGGGGGGGGGGGGGGGGGGGGGGGGGGGGGGGGGGGGGGGGGGGGGGCGTAGGCTCAAAAATTGTCCCTTACATTTTATACTATTTGCATAATGTCTCTAGTTTTTCAGCAACTTTTTTCCTCCCCACACTTTCGTTTAGTTTCATTTACTACTCTTCGCTGGCTGCTTTGGGGGTGCTATTGGATTCTTTTTTGCACCCTTGGTGGTGAGAACACCACAGTATTATGGACTGTGGTGTGTCTGTATTTGACGCCAGGAGCGCAGACACAACCAGCCGTGTCTCCCTGATGAGTCCGACCCAGCGGACGAAAGGCCTCGGAGCAGGCAATACAAATATATCTGCCTTCAAAAGGGATTGCGATGGTTCCCTTATGCAGCTAGTGAAGAGTTTTCATATCTGTAACATATTTTCTTAATTTCATGTTCCCAGTTTCTCCATCTTCAAATTCCGCCCCCCCCCCCCCCCCCCCCCCCCCTCCTCCTCCTCCTTAAGTCCAAATCTTTGCCAAGTTATTACTATGAAGATAGTTCAGTTGTTGGCCTGCGCTTGTTTTTTCCCCCACTATTAGATTGTTCGTCTATGTATTTGTCTGACTTGAATACAAGTTACTGTGTTAGGTTTTCTTATGGGAGCAAAAAATACCCAACTTGTTTACTGTTTATCGTTTACTGTTCCCTGCCTCATTTCATTTCCAAAACTAGGTAAGCTGTGATGATTTGTTAAAGACACTTCTGCTCATGGGCCGACTGGAAAGCACCTTTTTCAGTTCTTCGAAAATATTTTCGGCGCATCGCCAAGGGCCGACGTCTATCTTCATCCTGTACACACACACTCACATACACACGCGCGCGCACACACACATCTAGCTAGCTAGCTTGTTAGCAAGCTATATACAGCTACTATACTTTAAATAGGTTTATCTATCAGATTAGAAATGCTATCCCAACCCGTCCTCCGTAATTTCAAATACCCCTTTCTTTGTTTTGTGAACTCCTGGGGAATAGCATCTCGTTTTCAAAGTCCACACACACACACACACACACACACACACACACACACACACACACACACACACATTTCATTCATCAAATTACTATCTGTCGATTTTAGTGCGTAATTTGTTCTATTACGTCATTTTGAAATCTTTACATATCTTCCCTCACTACCCTACCTGTTGGCACTCAGGGAGGAGGTCATTTGCTGATGAAGGCAAATAAAGCCGAAAATTTCAACTATTACCATGACAGCTTGTTGTTCTTCTGCTTTTTTTTCTTATATATATATATATATATATATATATATATATATTGTGTGTGTGTGTGTGTGTGTGTGTGTGTGTGTGTGTGTGTTCGACATATCTGGAGTTTCAGCTTTCCTTCACCATCACTTGTCGACCTAATTTGGCCTATGCATGCAATGCCTATTTCCATATCAATCGTTATAAATGCGCTCTACGTATTCATATTATTCATAGATATCTGAATACTATTCTTGTGGAGACAAAACAGAAATAAAAGAAATGCTGTTCAATGTAACAGAATAAGCATGCTGATAAGGAAATTGTGTGGTTGTGCAAAAATCTGCTTTCGCCATAAAATGCGATTATATTTTACTGATGTTTGTTTCCAAAGTTTATCAGTTGGCAATCATCCAAAGATATAAATACACTCACTTTGTCCTGTAATGCTATACAGTAAATTTGCACCTTCCTTAATAGTGAAACAAGCTTTGTTTCCATTGGAAATAAAAGAGAAATAGACCTACAAATGAAATCATGGATCCAGTCTATTTCTGATCCCATATCACACACTATTTTCGTATATTACGGTTTCAAAGACATCAAATGTTACTTTTTAAAAATCTCAGTACTGCACCTTTATTCAGGGTTTCATTTGTACCTGCTTGGAACCATTAAGAACTCGCTTCACACTGTGAATCAGAAGTAGCAGAAACTGGAACCATTAAGAACTCTCTTCACACTGTGAATCAGAAGTAGCAGAAACTGGAACCATTAAGAACTCTCTTCACACTGTGAATCAGAAGTAGCAGAAACTGGAACCATTAAGAACTCTCTTCACACTGTGAATCAGAAGTAGCAGAAACTGGAACCATTAAGAACTCTCTTCACACTGTGAATCAGAAGTAGCAGAAACTGGAACCATTAAGAACTCTCTTCACACTGTGAATCAGAAGTAGCAGAAACTGCGGATTTAAAAGAAAGCGGAGACTACAACGTTTTTGCAACTCACTTCATGTCCGACTGATATTCATTATGCGTTCTGTTCACGGCAGCAATATCCTGTGGACGTGTTTGGGGTGGTTCCCCCAAAAAAACTGTTGCGGACTCAAGATTTTTTTTTTTTTAATCAAGAGGGATTGTGAGGCTCTGGGGATAGCAGCGGTAGACGTTTCCATCAACACGAGCAGACTGATCATAGCTATTTTGGCCCATTTTCTGTTCTTGTTTTCTTTTCTTTTGTTTTCTTCTTCTCTCGCTCTTTTTTTTCTGCTTTAATTAAACCCATGATCTGAACAGCAACAGCCGTTCTCAACTCACATGCCGGGCGGGAACGTCTGTTTGCAATGTCCGCACGGCCGAACCACTGACCCTTCCAAGCGTCATCGCCATGGGAACCGTGGTAATTCTCTTTTACCACAGTCCCTCACGATTAGCGTTGCTAATTCTTGCAACTTATTTCTTGCCCTCGCGCCGAGATGGTGGTGGGTAGCGTCACACACACGCGCGTGCGTCCTTGAAGCCAATTTTGTTGTTTGTTGGCCTTCTGAGCATGTATGCTGAATGAAACGATCGTACGGTGTGTCAAATTGGTTTCTGATGATTGCTGAAAACAAACATACCAAAACAAATAAATCAGTAAATCCGCGATGTTTATAACTTCATCACGACAGTTCCATGACTGTTCCTAGGATGCGAGTTTAAGAAATATAAGTGAGAACAGTACGTGAGAAATCAGCAACAGAAACTAATGTGCCGATCGCGTGACACAGAGTGCAGGCTTAAAAAAAAAAAATGCAGGCTTAAAAAAAGTCTCTCTCCCCCTCTCTCTCTCTGAAAAGGTGTTACTGCGTGCAGGTTTGTCTGTTCGCGCTCTGCAGATCTCGTTATTCAGAGCCGTGCCGGCCGAAAGGACCTCCCCGCAACTATCGGCCAGACCACGTCTGCTGGGCCATTAGGACAGGGACTGCGCTGTGGCAGGTGCATTTCTCTGGCTGATTTACTACAGTTCCATTAAACCCAAACCATTGGTTCAGTTGGTATGATTCCCTTCCCATCTCTGGCGTCACGCATCTTTTTAGTCGTGTTGGTGTGGCTCTTTTCCCCTTTCCTGATTTACTCATTTATGTGCCTTATTCATTTCGCTGCTACCACTGTCCAAAGTGACCTTATAGCTCAGCAAGTGGAGGTCTTACGCACGCTCAGACGACCCTTAATGAAACTGTAACTGGTACTAAAAATGTTGACTGAAGGTGGCGGAGAGAGGAGGGGGGGGGGGGGGGGGGGGGGGGGGGGGGAGGGGCAATGTCTTGTAAAGATGTGCCGGTGTTACGGAGAATATTGACTCCGTAGAAATTTGACTCCCCGGTTCTTTTTTCTCCGGAGAAAAATGAACCGTTCAGTTTTCTACAGGTTTTGGAGTCAATATTCTACGGAGAATATTGACTCCTTCTGTAGAATATTGACTCCCATGGTTACGGAGAATATTGACTCCCGTAGAAAAATGACTCCTGTGTCAATTTTGTTGCAGTTTGCAAATTCTGGTAAGTTTTCAGCTCCGTTTGTCTGTCACAGTGTGTGTTTGTATGACAGTACGCAAACCCCCCCCCCCCCCCCCCCCCCCCCCCCCAAAGCTGTTTTTCGTAAACTGCTGGATGGATCCTGAATTAACTTGATGGATTGCTTGTGCATGTTTCACATTCATCACTCTCACAAGAAAGATCAGGTCTATGGGTCAAAGGTGAAAGTCACTAGTTATGTTAATTTTCTTTCGTAGCTGTTTCTCGGGGCTTTTTCGGGAACTATTGGACAGATCTCTACGAAAGTTGGTGGGTTAGTTGCTATCCACAATTATCACCTTCACCAAAAAAAAGGGTTTGTGACTCAAAGATCAAGGTAGCAATGGCCACGTTAATTTTTCTTCACAGCTTTTTCTTGGGATTTATAAAACGGATCTAAAGGAAACTTGGTTGGTTCGTTGTATTTCACAACCATAAACCTCAAAAGAAAAATGAAGTCTGTGAGTGAAAGGTCAGATAACTCTGGCCATGTTAAATTGCGCGTAAAGCGACTTTTATAATTGCAATTGTGTGTGTGTGTGTGTGTGTGTGTGTGTGTGTGTGTGTGTGTGTGTGTGGTGCGTGTGTAAAATATTAGGATTAACTCATTAAAGCAACTCTAACCGTGGTAATGGTCACAAGGTCACGACGAACAGATTTTGGTGTCTTTTCAGAGTGGCGGTGCAAAGAACAAGTGCCGCACGCAGTTCGTGAACTGTCTGGGCCTTCTGTCTTGTTAGCATGACACAATAATTTACTTCACTTTACTTTCGTAACGTTGTTTGTAAGTAGCAAACGAAAATGGTGTGGCTCGAAACTTCTCAGAATTATGGTGTTTGAAATCTGTGCCAGTTTTGCTGTTTATAGACTTTGTGGTTTTTCAACAGTTTAACTTTACAACACATGTAAGCTAACGCAAAAACGCGTATTAGAAAGAGCAAAGAGCTTTGTCCAAAGAAAAAAGTTGTTTGTCTCTGGTCACACGACCCTACCTAATTTTTCCTGCCGACCCTTGACTTTTTCTTTTATTCTCCTAACACACACACACACACACACACACACACACACACACACACACACACACACACACACAAAGCAGTCAAGCTTATATCGAAAGTCGATTTTGTGGAAGACCTAAGTACCATGCCTTTGGAAACTACAGTAAATTGACGCTGGTAGTGACATACTTTTATTTTAGCTGCAAGTGTACGCCAGGATTGCAAACACAGTTTGAGTCGTCTTTCTCCTTGAGACAAACCGTTTTCTTCCAGCAGAGGCAAGATTTTGCAGTTTCTGTGCTGAAAAAAAATCTTTAAAAAAAAATCCGACCTACCCTATTTTTTCAGCCATGTTACCAGAAACAAACAATACTTTTTGCCTTTGGTAAGGGCTGCGTTGTTTAGCAGAGTAGTATTATTATGCAGGGTCTACTTATAAAGTACTATTGGTAAAAAAAAATTAAAAAAAAAAGGGGGGGGGGGGGGGGGCAGGGAGGAGGGAACAGATAGCAAAGACATCAACACGCCGATAAAATAGAAATGGATGATCATTGTACTTATGTCTTGTTCACACCCAGGTGGCCACCGTGTTGTTGGGCGTGGACACTGAGTAGCGCTTCGTCCCTGTCTTCTGTGGAAAGAACTCGCAGACCGTCGCCTTGTCGATTCTTGTAAAACAGATCGTTGCCTCAGAAAGAAAGAACTTCTTGCTGTCTCTTCGAAAATTTCTTTTTGTTGTGTCAGAACTCTTTTTAATTCTGTCTGTTATGATCTTTTCTCCGATGTACTTCTTCAGTTCATCCATCTTGGCAGCATCCATGTCGTTCAGAGACCAATCTCAAACTGAACCCGAGAAAACATTGTCGGAAATTTATTCTGCCAATAATTCATCATTCGAACTGTTCAGTTTATACTCAAGCCAGATTATAATGAACCCCTCGTTGCATTTGCGTAGCACACTGACTGGATTGTTTGGTAGATCCGCGCATTAGTAGATCTGCACAGCAATATAGGTCTCCATGTCGATAGATCTATGTATAAACTTACTTTATTACTGAGTTTGTAAATGCACAGTTTCTGCAGGGTTTGTCTGGTTTGATTGATTTTTACTTTTTAAACTTCATTTATTTCATGATTGATTTTTACTTTTTAAACTTCATTTATTTCATGTTTTGGCTTGCTTGTTCTTATGTATTTAAGGTATGTATGCTTGTATGTCTCTGTGTGTGAGTAGGGATGCTGATATGGTTCTCAAAAATTGGACAGAAGTTCAGACCATAATCAATCATCGACCCATGATCCTTTCAAGCATATTTTAGAGAAGATCTATCGACCTGCATCATCCTGCACGCTGCGAAACTGTCAAAATAATTATACGGGAGACCTGTTGATGCGGAGATCAACCAACATGACTGTACCCATCCTGCATGCTACCAGAGCCAGATAGTTTTGCTAGTTTATTTCAGATAGGCATATTTTTCAAAACACATGCAAAGTTCCAATAATGAAAGTTTACTGCCAATTCTGATAACTTTTCCTCAAAAGCACACCCTTGTAACATTTAATGAACTATCATTTCGTGTAAAAAATAGATGAACTATCATTTCGTGTAAAACACAGTCTGAAAAATCTTATTGATTTCTACATAAAAATTCTTTCATTCCTTGTTTTCAGAGCTCGGTTGCTGAACTTTTTGGCTTGAGCATAGACTGACTCAACTAATGCCTTGGCCGTGTTGGCGTGTTAGAAGTCCTGCGACATGTTCCAGTCTTTATGCGCTTTTATATCGTAACTTCACAGTCTGAAAACGGATGTCGTTTAGCCGACAAACGAGGCTGTGCTCCTTGCAACTTGCCGCAATGACAGGACTTTGACCAGAGGCCGCAATAGTGGTCATTATCTATTCGTTTCTACTTAATATCATAATAACAAACTGCATTAAATAGTGATAGTTGTAGAAAAAGCAGCAGCGTCAGCAGTAAAACAAACAAACAAACAAAAAATCCACCACCAACAACAAAAGTGATGATGATGATGATGATGATGTTGACAGGCGCAGTTCCAAATGAATTTAGCCCAAAGCGCCGTGTGCTAACCCAACACGCACGCTTACGTCAACATGTGCATTCACACTAACAGACAATTATAATGACATACTACTACTACTAATGATAATAATAATAGATAATTTTGAAATTCATCGACTGAAACAATCTACAAATTAATTAACCAGTGTGTGTTTTTTTTAAGAAGAATATTGGGATGGATGAATGATTATCAAGATACGTATATATTCTTACAAATCAAACATAGTAGCAACTAAAATTGACACAGGAGTCATTTTTCTACGGGAGTCAATATTCTACATAACCATGGGAGTCAATATTCTACAGAAGGAGTCAATATTCTCCGTAGAACAGTTTTAGAGTCAATATTCTCCGTAGAATATTGACTCTAAAACCTGTAGAAAACTGAACGGTTCATTTTTCTCCGGAGAAAAAAGAACCGGGGAGTCAAATTTCTACGGAGTCAATATTCTCCGTAACACCGGCAATCGCGAGGGTCTGTTGGCCGTTTTCCCTTCGCCTTTGCAGGGTGAACGGAGTGACACTAGGTGAACTGAGTGACACTAGGTGAACGGTGACACTAGGTGAACGGAGTGACACTAGGTGAACGGAGTGACACTAGGTGAACGGAGTGACACTAGGTGAACGGTGACACTAGGTGAACTGAGTGACACTAGGTGAACTGAGTGACACTAGGTGAACGGAGTGACACTAGGTGAACTGAGTGACACTAGGTGAACGGTGACACTAGGTGAACGGAGTGACACTAGGTGAACGGAGTGACACTAAGTGAACGGAGTGACACTAGGTGAACGGAGTGACACTAGTGAGTGGAGCGAAAAACGTCAGGGTCATCTCGCCCTGCCAACCCTTTCCCTTCACCCTTTTTCGTCCTGTGTGACGAGAATAAACAACACAGCACCGTCAACAACAATAATGGCAACAACGATAAAAACAAAGGCATGAAACAAAGTTTTGTGATCATTTTTTTCACTGTATGTAAAAAATTCAATTCTGTGCTTCCCGGATTGCCACTAAATTTCAGATCAAATGCTGCTTGCATCGTTGACAACGTGTGTGGGTGGGTGGGTGGGTGGGTGCGTGCGTGCAGGCGTGCGTGCGTGCGGGCATGCATGCGTGCGCGCATGTGCACGTGTGTGTGCGCGCGCGCCGCCCCAGCATGTGTGTGTGTGTGTGTGTGTGTGTGTGTGTGCGCGCGCGCGCGCATGCGTGCTAGTGTCTTAATGTGCATACAAGTGAGTATGTGTCCACACACATGTGTACGTGCATTTCTGTGCGCATGCATGCATGTGTCTCATGCCTCTCATACAATAATTATTGTAAACTTTCTTCACAAAACTGCAATCTGGTACATATTAATCATTTTGGATTAGTGACTCTGGGTGGGAGGACAAACAACACATGCAAGGAGAAACGGTAACATGACGTGGAGGCGGAATGGGAAACGATGAAATAAGAAAAGATGAAATGAGAAAGGGTGAAATGTGAAATGACGAACAGGGCTACCCCCCACGTGCCCAGCACAGGCCATCCGCTCAGAACAACACAGACAGGTCGGTGCTATGTTTACCCTGTCCACGTGGCCGCCCAAATACTGACCCTTCCGCCCGTCGTTGTCATGGAAACCCCTAGTGTTCTACACACACACACACACACACACACACACACACACACACACACACACATTCCATCATTTTTTTTTTCAATCTCTGTCATTTCAGGTTGTTTATTCCAAACGGCGTGCGTTGCTTTGTTAAAAGCAAACACTGTCACAAGTGTAGAATCGTCGAGAATGCGACATTCTGTCTGTAATATTTTCTCTCTCTCTCTCTCTCTCTCTCTCTCTCTCTCTCTCTCTCTCTCTCTCTGTGAAGAAATTATTTGCTTGATGACCACTGCAGTTTAAAACCGTCTATATAGAGGGGTGGCCAGCCACTTGGAGAAAATTTTCTCAACTCTGATGTGACAAGAAAAGGGAGGCACAAAAAATACACACCCGGTAGAAACGCCTGTCACCGGTGGCAATATCAGTTGTGAGCTGTGTTTTGTGGTTCAGGACGGTGAGCTCGTACAATGTGTTGAAAACACATGCAATAAAGTAAAGGACACGGAATACACTGAGGTAAACAAACATTTTTTTCTTTTGTTTTTATACTGGAATGTGAGTGGCTTCTCTCCTAAACTTTCTGATCATGATTTTCTGTCCTTTGTTTACGAGGTTGATTTTGTGTGTTTAATCAAAATCTCCATAGAAGAGTTTCATGCTGATATCTCTGTTGGTTATAAAGTATTTGGCATATCCACCATTAAACTTTCAAAACAAGGGAGGGGATTAGGAGGGCTAATTTGCTAAATGAAAAGGAACTTTTCCCGTTTGTCAAACTCACTGACGGTAATCTTGCAAATGTCTGTGTCTTTTTGACTGACAAAAAAACAAAAAACTATTTGGCGTATAGAAAATCACAATGCCACTCTTCTTATTTTCGGCCACGTGGCCTTTTTTAAGTGAAAAAAAAATCAAAACAATGCAACTACGTGATGTCCATCTTTGGCAACTGGTCAGAGCAAAGAATTGACGTCATAAATATATTACGCAAGTTCTGACATCATAACATGTGATGTCATCAACAAGGGGGAAAAAAAAAGGGGGGGGGGGGGAGGAGGGGGGAGCAAGTTGTGTGTGTGTGTGTGTGTGTGTGTGTGTGTGTGCGTGCGTGCGTGCGTGCGCGCGCGCGCGCGCGTTTAGTTATACTGTAACCAATGTACTTCAAAAACATAACAATACGCTTCATAAATCACAATGAAAATGAAACCATAGAATAATGCGACCATAGTCCTGTCTGTGACTGTGCATGGCATACAAGAACTGTCATCTGAAAAAAAATATATATATAAATTTTCTGCAAATCATCAATGTTGTTCATAGGTAAATCTGGATAGGATTGTTACAAATTTGTCTTAACATTACATCCATTTGGCATCCTTGTATCTAATGTCCTTATCCATTTTTCTTCAGTAATAAGTCTGAAGCTTTTGCTTTCACCGTAAGCTTTTGCCAACACTGCAACAGCAAGGTCTCCCACTGAATGCTGAAGGAAATGTCGCATTATTGGCTGTTGCAGTGTTGGCAAAAGCTTACGGTGAAAGCAAAAGCTTCAGACTTATTACTGAAGAAAAATGGATAAGGGCGTTAGATACAAGGATGCCAAATGGATGTAATGTTAAGACAAATTTGTAACAATCCTATCCAGATTTACCTATGAACAACATTGATGATTTGCAGAACATTTATATATTTTTTTTTTCAGATGACAGTTCTTGTATGCCATGCACAGTCACAGACAGGACTATGGTCGCATTATTCTATGGTTTCATTTTCATTGTGATTTATGGAGCGTATTGTTATGTTTTTGAAGTACATTGGTTACAGTATAACTACACACACACACACGCGCGCGCGCGCGCGCGCGCGCACGCACGCACACACGCACGCACACACGCACGCACACACACACACACACACACACACACACACACACACACACACACACACACACACACACACAACTTGCACCTCCCCCCTCCCCTTTTTTTCACCTTGTTGATACAATCACCATTTTTATGAATGTCAGAATTGCGTAATATATTTTGACGGTCAATTCTTGCTCTGGCCAGTTGCAAAGATGGACATCCTAGTGCATTTTTTCGTTTTTTTTCTCTTGGAAAATGGCCACGTGGCGAAATTAGAAGAGTGGCATTGTGATTTTCTATAATGTTTTCTTCCCTTTGGAAGGATATTGCTTTTGTATCGGGTATTTGGCGTAGATAGGGATGTTCTATACTTTTGCTCTTACATACACCAAGTTTCCTTTGTAGTAAGTCATTTTGACATTGATAAACACATTAATTTATTCAAAGAATGTCTCTTTAATTGCAATTTTATAGAGATGTTTACAATACTCTAAACGGTGATTTAAATAGTAGAACCTCTAACATTCACAAGATACATCTGTGAACAAAGACTGATTCAAATAGTACAACCTCTAACATTTCACAAGATACATCTTTGAACAAGACTTTGATAAGCAGCATGACAGTCATCCTTCTGTATTTATTGGCACTCTGAAGACTGCATTTTAATAATTCTGGGATGATGCTGAAGGTATGCGCTGCTTTTGATCTGTGCATTCTTAACGGGGCGTGTGAAGGCGATCCTGAAGATCACTGACTGGATGCAGTGTTGACGATTATTTCATACTAGCAGGGGCACCCGGCGTTGCCCGGGATATGAACATTCTTTGCGATACTCACGTGACGGCAAACATGTATTAATTGTTTTGATTTACAATCAATCCTCCCCCCCCCCCCCCCAACATCTTCCCATCCCCTCCCCCCACACAAATACACATTCTGTCTGTCTGTCTGTCTGTCTGTCTCTCTTATACATTCTATTGTTTTCCGCCTGCCTCTGGCCCCTTTTCTCTGGATCTTCCCTAGCACGTCGAGATGCTTTTCTCGCTCGTTTTTCCGCCTGCACTCACTGTTCCCATTCCCATTCTTCTGATTGCCCTTAATTTTGTAGGAACAGACTTTGTGCAGAAGTAGTTTATTTCAACGGGTCTGTGTCTAATGTAAAAATAGTGTATGAGGCTTTGCACTGTACAATCATTTTTCTGCCCCTCTCATTCCTCCCTTTTCATCCCCCTACCCTGTCCCATCCATGTTGCAAAATTACTTACCGTTACTGGACATACGCATACCGAATTTTATCAATAACGGTGTAAATTTAGAAAATAACGGTTTTTAACGGTCAATGTTAAGTTTTGGTTCGTAAAATTTGCATAACATTGTTCAGCGGTTAAAACTGTACGTGCATACGGAATGTTATCAAGAAGGGTGAAAATTTCGAAATTCAGAAAATAACGGTTTTTAACGGTCAATGTTAAGTTTCGGATCTTGAAAATTGTATATCATTGTTTAGCGTTCAAAGCTGCACATGTATATCGAATTTCTTCAAGAATACTCTAAATTTATAAAATACCGTTTTTTAACGGTCAATTTTAAATTTTGGTTTGTAAAAGTTGTATATCATTTTCCGGCATTTAAAACTGCACATGTATATCGAATTTCATCAAGAACAGCCTAAATTTTGAAAATAACGGTTTTTAACGGTCAAATTGAATGGTCATAATGACTATCTAATGACCCAATGTTACCCGCTGGATGTTCCTGTAGGCTTATGTCAAGTTTGGTGGCGATCCGATGACTCTCGTGGCCGCCAACCTCAGAAGATCGGGTTTTAAACAGTTTTTATAGGGTTTGGTGTTTTTAACGGTTTTTAGCTGTTACAAATAACGTTTCTTAACTGCCAAATAACGGTTCTAATTTTCGAGACGTAGCCCTGTACCTGTGCAATGTCACAACGGCCATTTGAAGAAAAGCAGAGGAAAAATATATCTTTGAAACCGTTATAACAGTTTTTTTTTAACGGTTTTAACGGTTTTATTTTTTGAGAGATTAGCCCAAAACCATCCTCGGTTCACAACAGACGTGCCTGCTAAATTTCAAGAAGATCGGATTTTAAACAGTTTCTTTTATAGGGTTTGGTGTTTTTAACGATTTTTAACTGTTATAAATAACGTTTTTTAACTGCCAAACAACGGTTCTAATTTTAGAGAAGTAGTCCTGTACCTGTGCAATGTCACAACGGCTATTTGAAGAAAAGCAGAGGAAAAAGATGTCTTTGAAACCGTTATAACAGTTTTTTAACGGTTTTTAACGGTTTTATTTTTTTAGAGATTAGCCCAAAACCATCCTCGGGTGACAACAGACGTACCTGCCAAATTTCATGACAATCGGTTGAGCCGTTTTTCAGTCTATAGCGTACACAGACACAGACACACACACACACAGACAGAATTTGCCATTTATATATTAGATTTTCTAATGAACTTTTTGTTGCTCGTTTGCGTGACTCTTGTAGGCTGAATGCCCTAGGACGTATTGACTCATTTACCTGTACCACTTCATGCTGTTTTTCCTAAAGGAAGTATTGTGCACGCCATTAGTCAGGAACAGAAGTACGTCATAGAAGATTTGTGTGGAATGATGGAAATGCTAGTTTGTTCCAAGATATGATATGTGGTGTTGAAACTCAAACAAAACTAAATGCTGCCATACAACTTATTAGACATCCGTATAAATCGCGCGCTAAATATGTTTAATGCTTGCTTAAAAGAAAGTGCTGACTATGAACAAATGTATATATTTGTATAGCACTAAAAGATATGATTGGTATCATAAAGATGGTGATGCCAGCAAACGAAATGCATGCTAGATCATAACGAATTAGTCGTCGCATATTGAAAACAGAAGACAGGAACTCTTCTTCAGTTGCTAGACGAGAGTATAAGCATTTACTACAGAGGAAAGAGAAAGAATTCACTACATCTTTACTAAATAGGCTCGTACTGTCTATAATATGTCAATAGTTATAATATTTAGTTCAAATGAAAACAGCCCAGAAACAATTTTACTACTGATATGTGGTTCAGCATTTCCAGACCTTATTAGATACAAATATTGATAACACACCAATCGAAGAGGTGTTTGATGTGAGCAATGATGGCTATACGAACCGGACAATACTCAAAAGGAAGTGTTATTAGGATGAAGAACACTGACAAATCGTAAGGCAGCCGGCCCTGATGGCGTTACTGGTGACATATTTAAACATTCTTATGACCAGTGGTAAACTTCTTTCTGAAATTGTTGAATATAGTATTATAGAGTTATGTTTCTCGTAAACTGGACTGAATCAGTTCTGATATTCTACAAGAAAGGTGATGCAAATAATCCCTACAATTACACAGTGATTTCCCTCCGGGATATTAGTTAGTAAATCGTTATGATTATTAATCACGATTATAAAGGATTCTTAAAAAAAAGGTTATTCGACTATAGAACATACGTTAATTTTGCTAGCGCTTGTACACAAGCAGTTTTCTTCTAACAGGAAATTATACGTAGCTTTCATAGACTTTGCAAAAGCTTTTGACTCGATTAATAGAAATTTTCTTTTGCAAGTCTTGCTTAAAAAACAGTACTAAAGGTAAACTTTATAAGTGTATTTGAAGTATGTATGATAGAGTAAGAACTAGGGTTCATTGTGGAGCGAAACTTACAGACTATATCAACTGTTCAAGAGGGATAAAACAGTGAGACGTATGCAGCCTCTTTGTTTTCTTTCTTTATTAACGAGTTAGCTATTGAAGTAAATAAGACCCTTTGCTTTCGCTTGATGCTTTTCAATTGTTTATCCTTTCTTTCGCTCCTGATGTTATTTTATGTCAGAAACTGTTATGGGTTTACAAACACAACTGAATAATTTACATCGTGCTGCTGGATCTCTGCAATCAAAAGTTAATCTGAAAAAAGGTAATATTATAGTATTTCGTAAATGTGGATATTTAAGTGCTCAAGAACAGTTGCATAATGATAATCTTATGCCAGTTGTCAATGCCTATAGATACTTTGGTATATTATTCTCAACACGTTTGAGTTTGATTGGTGCATACGAGTATCTGTCAAGTAATGCTAAACATGACTGTTTTGATTAGTACCATAAAAAATTACAAACGCTAAATAATTCTCCATTTACGCTGGTTATCAAACCCTTTGCTAGCCAGTTTCAGCCGATTGCACAATATGGTTATGAGTTATGGGGACAAGAAAAAGCGGCTGTCTACTGTGAATCGGTTCATGTTTTCACTTTGAAGAAGTTTCTAGGTGTTGATAGACATATTGCAAATGATCTCATTCATGGAGAAACGGATCAGTTTCCTATTTACATTGTTTCTGCTGTTAAATGAATCCGATATTGGCTGAAATTACTTCATATGATACAAAAAATACATCGTAAAGCATATATATTGTAAAAATACTAAAGGTAAAAACAATCGGGTAACCAAAGTGTGCCTCGGTGTCTTGCAATATGGATTTGGATTCGTCTGGTTGAACCAAGGAGTTGAAAACATAAAAGTCATAAAAGTCTTTGTACATCTTTTTGCCAGCGACTCGTTGACTGCAGACGGCAGAAACGGTCTGATTATATTAATAAAAGTGACATGTTTTATTTTTATAGGAATTTCTTATGTACTCATGACTTGAAAACTTACATGAACATAGATCTAGATCGATATTAAAAGCATGTAACAGCAAAATTTAGATTAGAAATATCTGAATAAGCTTGCCGTTATTTTAGATATCAAATGTATAATATTTGTGATTTGATTTGTCCTCTATTTAGGTAATCGCAGGAAACAGAAATACATTTTGTAATTTGCTGCCCAGCTCTCAGGAGCATCAGACAAAAGTTCACTCAGCCCAAATGTTATAGACAGCCATCTTTGTTTAGACTATATCTACTTCCGCTTAAGTTGTCGAACATACTTCACTGTTTCTGTACAAAGCCTTTAAATAGAAAGTAATTGACTGTTCTTGAACATGTGACAACGATTTGGTTTTTGATTCGCATTGTATTATAATTACTGTGTTTTACATGTTCACACACCATTTCAGTAGAGGTCATGGCCTATATTCAATAAAATTATCTGAAAATCTCTCTCTCTCTCTCTCTCTCTCTCTCTCTCTCTCTCTCTCTCTCTCTCTCCGTGTTTGTGTTTATCATAAAATGTGTTCCATACGACGTAACTTTTTTTTAAAGTTTCTACAGCACGGATATCTACAGAGAGGGACTGGAGGATAGGGAAAGTGGAGGGAGAAATGGGGGTGGGAAGACATGGCAGACTGTAGATGTATTATTTCTGAGTCATTGAGATAAGAATTGGAAAGGTCAGGAGTTCTGAGGAGTGGGCGCATTTGGGAGATGGGTGGAAGCACGATGTTATCGAGGATACTAAAAGTGCCCGTCAAACTTTTTTTTGATTAATCTTTAATTCTTTTTCTTCTTTAAAAAATTGTATCCTGTTGTTCTTCATTGAAATGTTTTATATTCAGATTTTGACATTTAATTTGCCAATTTTCTAAATGTTATATGACTGACAATAGACGAAAAAAGACAAAACTTGTATTTAGAAATAATGCCAGCAAATATTCAATCTGAAAAGAAAACCCTTTGTCCTGCGTGGAAGGGCTCAAAAGAATGGATAGCTAAAATACTACAAGTATGCGCGTTGCTTAACACCTCTACTCCCCAACCCTACCACTCTCCCCCGAGATATGCATTTGGAACATTTTGTTTGCGGATGGATCAGAGTTTGAAGTCTGATAGGATATTCCCTTACCTTTCGCCAGAGATCTTCTACGGATACACCGCAAAACAAAATTTCCAAGAGAGGACAGCAAAGCCTTTGCGCAGAGAGAGAGAGAGAGAGAGAGAGAGAGAGAGAGAGAGAGAGAGAGAGAGAGAGGAGAGAGAGAGTTTTATTCTCATGAATCACGGTCAAGTCAGCATCACTAAGTAACACTGGTCGTGGAATGCAGTGGTGAAGATGAAGACGAAGCTGGGAGGTACGCCGGTCATATGTCTTCGGTAAACAGTCTATTATCAACTGGGGGGACATTGCGGAAACACAGAACAGCATTGTATTATCTTCCGCTCAGTGACGTGCTCTCTCATGCCGCGCCCATCAAAAGTTTCTCTCCACTCAGGCAAGTGAGGGCAGTTAAGAACATTACGTGCAGACGAAAAGTATATTGTTCTTGCCTTCTCGGTCTCTCCTTTGACAGACAGGCATATTATCAACGGAAGAAAAGGCGTATGTATGGGACAGGTTATCTTTCAAATTCGGATTTTTTAAAAACTCCAAGTAAAGAATTTGCAAATGAAGCCGACACACACCCATAGATCAGTGTTGCCAATGCACATGTTTTGATTAAGGGGAGCGCAGGCTGTGGAGAGGGTTTTGATATGCTCTACATGTATATATGCGAAACTTCTTCAAATGTGGAGTCTTTAATATATTTTCATCACTTTTCCCCTTTTCTTTCTTTTTCTTTGTCCATTTTCAGTGTGAACAAGCCATTCGGCGAAAGGTCGGAAATAACTGTCATGGTGACAGCAAGTACTTAACAAATTCTGTGTGTGTGTGTGTGTGTGTGTGTGTGTGTGTGTGTGTGTGTATGTGCGCGCGCGCGCGCGCGGGTGTGTGTGTGTGTGTGTGTGTGTGTGTGTGTGTGTGTGTGTGTGTGTGTGTGTACACGCGCGTATTCATGTGTTCATGTACTCGTGTATGAACCTGTTGTGCATGAAATAGATGTTTATGTGACATGTGACGTACATTCTCATTCTCTCTCTGGGCATTTTTCAATAATGTAAAATATCACGACATCCAAAAGAAGGGTCCTCTCATCCTCTAAAAGGACAAAAGATCTGGCGAAGAGGAGGCTATATCCTTAAGATAGCACGATGGCGATTGAGCGTACAATCCCCCCACAAAAAGGATACCCTCTCCCCTCTCAGAGCCCCACACGCATACATAACACCTCGTGTATACATAGAAATCGTCGGGGATTTCAACTACTGTGATCTTGGATACTTTTTACCTACCTTTCAACAGTATGTTACATGCGCTACTCTCCGTGATAAAACTCCGGATAAATGCTTTGGTAACATTAAGGGGGCGTACAAAAGTGTTCAGAAACATCGTATAGGAAAGTCAGATCATACTGCTGTCCATCTTATATACCAATTTATGTGCAGAAATTGAAAGCGGAAAAAACTGTGGCGAAAAACATAAAAGTATGGTCTACTGACTCGGTTGAAAAACTGCAGGGCTGTTTAGATTGCACAAATTGGGATGTGTTTTTTGATTCATGTACTGATGTTAATGAGGCCACTGGTGTGATTACAGATTACATAAAATTCTGTACTGATCTCATTGTTCCCACAGAATCTGTCAAATTATTCCCTAACAATAAGCCATGGGTATCGAAAGCGGTCAAAACAACATTAAATGAAAAGAAGATATCATGCTGTCAGAAAGATCGTGCTTTGTGTGATGATATTCAAAAGAAACTAACAAAAGAAATAAAACAAGCAAAGATAGAATACAGAAAAAAGATTGAACACAAATTTCAGTTTGGAAACATGAGAGAGGACTGGAAAGGTATCAAAACGTTAGCAGGGGAAGAAAAGTTTAAATCTACCTCCAGTGGTATGGCCCCTCATGAAGAAAAGGAATTCTGTGAAAATTTAAATTCCTTTTATTGTCGTTTCGATCTTAAACATGATTTTAATGTTGAAACAGCCTCAATTAGACAAGAACTCATGAACGAAACGATCGTGGTAGAAGAAATTGAAGAGTATGAAGTTCGTTCTGTCCTTTCACAGATAAAAGTGCAAAAAGCGGGAGGCCCTGATGGCTTGGAAGGTAAACCCCTGAAATCATGTAGTTCGCAGCTTGCAGGTCCTTTTACCAAGCTTTTTAACCTATCTTTGCAACAACACATTGTCCATGTGATTTGGAAAACGTCTGTGATATGTCCTGTACCAAAAAACGCAGTCCCCAAACTCTTAACGATTATCGACCTGTTGCTTTAACGTCTATTCTTATGAAATGTTTTGAACGGAGTTTTATGAAAAGACTCTTAGTACAGACTCAGGATCAGCTTGATTCCCTTCAGTTTGCATATAAACACAACAGAGGCACTGAAGACGCCACACTTTTACTTCTCCATCATGTTTTTACACACTTAGAAAAGCCCAGGTCGTTCGCACGTATTCTGTTTGTTGACTTCTCCTCTGCCTTCAACACTATACAGCCCCATCTTTTGGCCAGTAGAGAACTATAAAATAGGCATTCTGGCTCACCCACCTCCGCCAGCTCCAACCGGCTGAAGCCGGTTTCGCTGTTGCTCCGCCGGCTTACCCAGAATGCCTATTTTATAGTTCTCTAATAGTAAACACTTTACAAACATACATAATGTGTAGGATTATCTGTTTTATAGTTCTCTGTCACTGGACCGTTAAGAAGTAAACAAACAAAACAATGGGGACTTGGTTAACCATGCCTTTATTCTTAGGAGGGCTATTTGTCAACCAAGTTGGGATTTCATTCTATTGTGAGGAATGACTGGCTATTGAAAGCTATCTGAATAGGGAGTGTCTGAAAAGGGGTGGGATGTGTGTTCACACAAGCGTAGAATTGTGGCACGTTGTTGAAGATTATTCTAAGCAGCCACCAAGTGCACTTATCAAAAGCTTGATTCAACAAACAAGACAATTGTATAAAGTACACCCGGCGGCCGCCTGAAAAGGCAGCCTAAAAGTTTATAGCTGGGTGTTGAATAGGAGCATTGAAGCAAGTGGAGCAAGAAGAAGTTGAAGCAGAGCCCCGGTTATGCATAACCGTTATTTTTAGAATCATGTCATTTCCCCTTGCTGGGTGGTTTGTGAATGTTGCTGCAAGAAGAAGTTGAAGCAGAGCCCCGGTTATGCATAACCGTTATTTTTAGAATCATGTCATTTCCCCTTGCTAGGTGGTTTGTGAATGTTGCTGCTCCAAGTCGGCTGGCACATGTGGGATTTGTTTCCAGTAGTTGGCATATTCTGGAACCTGCAGCATGACTTTAATTGCGTTCAGTCTACTGAGGAAGAAGTTTAAAGGAAGCCCAACACAAAAAAACTGTTTAAATCCAAAAAAGTACACTTGCAAGTGCACGCAGTTTTCTAGCGTGGTAAGTGGCGTGTCTTGAATAGAATAATCCCACAGAGCTTGATGTGCAGCGTTTGAAACTCTAATTTCCTGTGCTAATTCTTGTGAAGAAGGACTACCTAGTAAATCCCTCTCTTCTTCTGAAAAAATGCTATCTTGAGACATTGAATCAATCAGCAAAGTTTTAAAGTCACAACGCTTTCCTGACTGGAAATCACACACGTCTACACAGCACACCAACCCAATGTGAAAATGACAAGACAGCTAGGTTCAGTTGCTAACAACACAAGTGCTGGGCGGAAATGTCGTCACTGTTACTAATCAGCTGATTCTATCTAGTCTTGTGATTGGGGGAAGGTAAGAAACATGTTTTGATTTGTTTGGAAATTTAGCCGCCTAAATTTATACAATGACGTCTAACGCCTGTACTAAACGACGCCGGTGGGGAATTTAGCCGTCTAAATTTATACAATGCCGCGTGGCGGCCCGACGCCCTTATGTGTAACTTGACACGAACCCGGAAACAGTGCGGCGCTTCGACTCGGCTATTGTGCAGTTGAGTAAGCCGTGGCCAGACATGTCTGACCTAGATACTACATAAAGGCAGAAGTGAAGAGGAGTTGTCTCCCCGGAAAAGAATGTAACAATTAATTGTGAAAAAAATCGTCATTAAGTCGTTCTAGGTTCTTATTCAAGTCGGCATCACGTTCTTATTCAAGTTTTTATTCAAGTTCTTATTTAAGTTCTTAACAAGTCAACATCAAGTTCTTAACAAGTCATCATCAAGTTCTTAACAAGTTCTTATTCAAGTACTTATTCAAGTACTTATTCAAGTTCTTAACAAGTCGTCATCAAGTCGTCATTAAGTTTTTATCAAGTCGTCATTAAGTTCTTATCAAGTTCTTATCAAGTTCTTATTTAAGTTTTATCAAGTCGTCATCAAGTCGTTATCAAGTTCTTATTCAAGTCACTTATAATTATTTATTAAGTTCTTGAAATATTATTCCATCTGAAATGGATCAAAATGATCTTTTGTTGTTGGCGGTTCTGGCATGCTTTTTTGTTTGGCTTCTGTATTTAGTGGTTGAGATTTTTTTGACTGCTTTGGTTTTTGCTGGCGTTGTTTATATATTTTATAACCGTAATAACCACCCCCAGCAGCAATGACGCCAAAAATGGCAACTGTTTTAAATTCAATATTCCATGACGACTTTGGTGTTGTAGGTCTTGAATCAACTTGTGTATTTACAGCTGGCATTGAAACAACTGTTGGCGTTGGCGGCGTTATGTTTTCATTATGAGTTACATTTTGTGATTGCAACATTAATTTTTTTTGTTTGTTCCACTCTGCTAATTTTTTTCCTGCTGCAACACGCCCAGGATGAGGAGGCTTTTTACTGGTCACTTTCTCCACCTGATTCAATGTTTTCTGATTCTGCTGATTTTCTGGCTCGGTCATTTTGAAGGGAAACAAAATCTATATGATTAAAAGTAATTAATCCCATGATTAATGGCGATAACAATGTTCCAAATCTGTAATATAGATCACATCCTAGAGACTCTAATGACTTTGTTAAAACGGGATCCTGTGTTAAATCATACATAAAATCTTGTTCAGAATCAATGGGAGCAAATCTACTAACTAGTTTAGTGTACAAACTAAGAACCGTTTGCCCAACACTTTTTACCATTCTTGACCCCAGTTGCGCTTCATACCTGTTGTGATACTTTACAATGTCTTGCGTCGACATCTGTTGAATCTGTTCTATGCTGAATTCATTTCCAAGGTACTGTTTTGTTTTTCCACACGCCGCCAAAGAATACAGCCTTTCCTTTTGGCGCATAATAGCTTGGTCATCAACTTGATCATTTGTAAGTTCAGGAAGTAAATCATCGCAGTTCATGTTTTATTAATGAATAAATATTATTTTATTTTTTAAAAATGAGCACCGAAAAAACTATTACTAACCTTGTATACCATTCTGCTGTTATTGGAGGCCTAAGTGTAGGATACACAATGCTTGGTAAAAGCCTGTTAAAAATAAAACCAGCAGATCTTGGCAAACTAGACTTTGAAGACTCAGCAAAGCTGATTGCTGTTATTACAGCTTCATTTGCTACGAAAGATTTTCTAGTTAAGCAAGGAATAATTCCAGACAGTATCAATATGTAAAATTAAAAAAATACATTTATAAAAATGGCTTCACTCGTAATGATGATTGGTGGCGCTGTGGTTAATGCGCTTGCTTTTAGCAGAAGTAATTATGCATTTAGTAAACTACGGGATGACGGCGAGAGAAAAAGACATAACAAAGCTATGGAGCAACTAGCCGCAGCACAAGCTGCGTATGAAAAGCAGAGAACTGAGCAGTTAGATTTTATTAACGATGAACTGAAAAAACAGGGACATGCAGCTTACACATTTAAAGATGTTGATCAAGCAATAAAAGAATATTATCTTGTAACAGGCAAGCCAATTGAGACATTGCCTCCACCAAAATTCAGCGATTTTTATCAACCATCAGAAAAACAAAAGATGCAAGAAATATTGTTTATTGCCTTTGGCATGACCGTTGTGTATTTTGTTGCGCATAATATTGGCTGAATAAAAAATGAACAAGATCTATTATTCGCCAAAAGGATATTGGAAGGGAGTAACAGCAATTAAAAAGCTAAGCCAAGCAGCTGGAGTCAGTGAACAAACAGCAAAGGAATGGTTATCTAAACAAGCGATTTGGCAAATTTATCTACCAGCGCCTAAACAAATACAGAGACCACACTTTGTGAATATAACTCCAAACGACACCCATCAAATGGATCTTCTATATTTACCCCATGATACGATTAGACGAAAAAGATTTAAGTACGCACTTACAGTCATTGACATAGCTTCAAGATACAAAGATGCGGAACCATTAACACAAAAGAGTGCTTCTGCTGTTGCTGTCGCTATACAACTGATATATCAACGAGGACCCTTAACTTATCCTCGCATGATTCAAGTCGATGATGGGAAAGAATTTAAAGGACAAGTGAATCAATTATTGTTAAAACATAGAGTTACCATTAAAAGAGGCATTCCGGGTGTTCACAGATCACAGGGTTTGGTTGAAAACTTTAACAAACAGTTATCTGAAAGACTTTTCTCCTACCAGTATCACAGAGAGCTGATTGACAATTCTCGCAACACAGAATGGGTTAGAAGGCTGCCCTCAGTTTTGCGCGCAATGAATAATGAAGAATTTAAAGGTCTAAAACCAGTACAAGCAATCAGAAAACAAACAATAAATGTTGTTGAAGGAGAGTCTTCATCAAGCAAACTATTACCATTTGGTTTGAAAGTGAGATACCTTTATTCGCTGGGAGAAGCGGAAGGGGACACTCGCATCAGGGCAACAGATCCAGTTTGGAGTGTTGATCCATATGAGATAAAAAAAATTGTGAAAATGAATCCGCCCGTGTATTATTTACGAGAAACTGACACAACAAAACGACCAGCCCCCCGAAGATCTTTTGTGAAGGAAGAACTGCAGATAATCCCTCCAGACACAGTTCCAGTCGCTTAATTATTTTTTAATTTAAATTAAAATGGCGGCAAGAATGGAAAAGGAAGAATCCTTACGTAAAATGGCACTGGAAGCAAGAATGGTGAAGGAAGAGTCCTTAGAAATAATGCGAGAAATATTTGATTATAATCTTGCTATTAGACTAATATTTAAGAAGATTGATCATGCCATGCTAGACAAAACCTCAAATTTTGATTGGGAGCAAGAATATATTAAAAAGATAAAAAAAATTCGAGCGCATTTAGCAGTAATGGATAATAATTTGGTTGAATTGGGTGATGATATAGTTAAGCTTAACGAACTGTTTTAATCTACGCAAATACATTTGGGTTTAAAATGGAAGCTCAAAGGGAAATGGCAGAAATGACAAAGGAAAAGTCTTTAAAATTAATGCAAGATTTATTTGAGTATCAGTATATCATTAAAGAAGTATTTGAGAAGATTGACAATCCCTGGCTAGAACAATCGCCAGACGATCGCTTTAAACCCCAAAGCTTTTATTTTGATTTTGATTTATGGAAACATGAATATTGTGAAATGACAAAAAAAATTAAAGCACATCTAGCATTAATAAATAATATTAATTTTGCTAAATTAGATGATGATATAATTGAACGTGCGATTGCTGAAAAATATAAGCCCATATGATTATACTATTCTCCAATGACCAATTGCATATGAAAACTCTGGATTAACAAATACTCTTTTTGTGTTAGTGCGGTCAAGAGACCGTTTTGTTACAACTGTTGTGTTAATCTCATGCAGATTAGATCGCAGCTTGTAATTGTCATGATGAAAAGTCTTATTGCCAAACAATGCTTCTTTGTAGTTGTCATGGGTTATGCTTGACTGCACAACACTACGAGATATTCCCTTTGCTTTTTTAACAACTTTTTTTTGGCTTGAAAGACTGTACATTTTCGACCTCAAACCAACAAACTCCTTGATCACCTCTCCAGATAATTCATCCTTCATCTTACCTAAAACCTTCTTATTAATATCTGAATGCAAAGGCGAATCTTTAGGGTAATCAGATGTGTCGTACCATCCAGCATGCTCTTTTGCTACTTCTAATTCCATGTCTTTGTAAAAATCTTCAGTAGGGATGTCGATTACAAAGGAATCTGTATCTGTGTACAGAACTCTGGACTCCGGATACAAGGGTTTAAAGTAGTCATAAAGAAATTCTAACATCAAAAGCTTCGACAGCTCTAAAACAGTAAACCCAATAAAAACGGGCTTGTCCAATTTGACTTTCTTTTTTTTCATCATTATGCCAAAAAGCTGATCATGAAATCTTCCGAAGTCCTGATAATTAGGTTTTGAAGTCAACTTAATTGCAACGTTTTCTCTGGTGACCAATCTAACATCTTTACGCTTGTGCGGATTTTCCATAGTCTTTCCAAAACAGCTGTTGTTCATCAACTTGAAAAAGTCTTTTTCTGAAGCATCTGCGGATTTAGTTCTGAGATCAGTGTTCTTCATGATGTATGGTTTCATGAACTGTTCTTGATCAAATTCGATTATACGATGAACTGCTGTTAACTTTAAACCATGTCTTAAATAAAATTGGAGAAGTCTGTAATGACAGACATAATTTTTTTTGTCACGAAGATTAGGCACAAGTTTAGGCGGTTCTGTCATTGACACTTTTAGGGTTTCTGCCGCTAATGGATAGTCATTATGGTAATCATGAAGTTCATGAGGATATTCTAAATCAACTTCTAGAATGAGACCTCTTTTACGATCAGCTTCTAGAGTAGGTAGCCATTTTAAAAACTTTTGAATGTCTTTTACACCTCCTGTGTACATTTTAAAGTTGCGTAATGGAAGTGATTGCGCCACTGCCCATCCATACAGATTGTTTGCATCTAAATACATAAGATAGTTAGACCTTTTACTTGGATCATAGTCGTCCAAGTATTTGTTGTTTGCTTTACAGTAATGGTGCGACGCCATACTGATTCCCCCACGCAATCCGTTTTCAATCATCTGAAGCATTGGCAGGTCAGACAATAAATCAATTTGTACTCCAGTAAATTTTAAGAAAGCGTCCCAGCTCATCCCAGGCGCAGAAATATAATGCGCAGGATCCAGGCTGTAATGTTTCATGCAGGTCTTCCTATAATTTTCAAAGACGTCCGCCAACAAACAGGTATCCGCCATTAAATAGGAATCATGATAGTCTCCCATCGTTTTACACTCTAACTTCTGCCACGCATCTTGAGCATAAGAATAATCAGAATCACTGATGTCCTTTCCTCTAAGACTAGTAAAGAACGCGCCTTTAGGTGGAAGGGCTGGGTTATCAAACCTTTCCCAACTGTTCATGTACTCATAAGGGTAAACGCCCTTTCTAACAAGAGTTGGGTCAAAATATTCTTCTGTTATTGGGCAGGACTTTAAGGATCCTGCCAGTGACTCTAAACTCCCCATCAGGTGTTGCATAGAGTCATAAAAAGGTAAATTATTTAAAGTGAAACACATGTACTTTTCTGATGACTGCGCAATGCATGACACCCTAAAGGCGCTAGTTACTGCTTGCATTATAAGGTGAGAGTCGTAACCTCGCAAGTTGTGAAAGAATATAGGAAGTCTCCAAGTCCTAGGATCAAACTTTAGTTGAAGATTGCAATTGTTATGCGCTGCTCCTCTAAACTTTCCGCTAATGTGATCATGGTCTCTTACTGTTGGATTTAAACTTTTAGGTGTTAGCTCTAAACCACAAATCCAACAGTGAGTGGCTGAGTCATAGCGATCTTGATCTTCGGGGGTCATCTTAAGATCGGATAAGAATAGATTATTAGAACAGGCATTACGAACTTCTTGCATGCGTTTTAAGAAATGTTTTGCTGCATGTGGTCCTCTGTATAATTCTGGCTTTGAATGTTCACCATCTGACCTGACAACAATAAAGGCAAATGAACAAATCTGGTGGTTATTCATTATAACTGTTTTTGGTAAATGTTTTGGAGCTGGCCCCTCATAAGGAACAATAAGCGATTCAAAGTCTGCGTAAACAACATATGGAGACCTCTGGAGTTTTTTGTAATTCTTAAAACTAACCTTACTGCCTTCTCTTGGCATAATTAGTTCTGTATTGCAGCCAACTGGGCTGAGACAATGTTTTACATGTTCGCTCGCAGCTTGAACGGACGGAATTCTTGTTAAACATTTTCTACAAAATTCTTGTTTGCTATGTTGTTTTGTAGCATGCACTAGTAATCTACTCATTGTGCGTATTAGAGTGTAGTGCAACCCATTAAGGCTTTGCATTAGGAGTAAGTCTACATGAGTTTTGGTTGGTTCGCCTATTGTTGGACTGTTCTTTGACACTCTAATTGGCAGAAGGTTGGTTTCTTCAGACCATGCGTATACGTTAACAGTTATTGGGGATTTTGTTTTTCAAACTGATCAATTTTGTCTACAGCCATAGGAAATTCAAGGCCGTTAAAGTTAAGATCATTGGCCCACTGTAAATAGTTAGATACTCTCTCTGCATTTTTGGCAACGTGATGCAGCCTAGCAAGAACGCACCACATAAAACATTTGTCGTCTGAATTTTTTATGTTCAAAACTGCTTTCTTTGCAACTAATGTTGGAGGCAGTGGAATGTAAGACTTGCCTACAATCGGCTCATACTTAGCCTGTCTTAATCTGATGTCTAGGACTTCACCCTCTGACCAACCAGAGCCTCTCATTTTAGCTGCTTCAGAGGCTTCATTAAACTGTGTAAGAAGTTGATCTGCCCAACCGGGTGTTAAGTCATTATAAGAAAGAATAGTCTGCTGTTTAGTTGAGACCCAGACTTCTAGATTTTCTTCGTTTATTGTTATATAGTCGATTAAAACAACTACCCTTACTTTAACTGGAGGGTTTATTGTTAGTTTACTTGGAACTTGAGAAATAGCATGTACAACGCTTGCCTGCACGTTTGTTGGATCAATAACTTCTAAAACGACCTCATTTAAAGCTTTTGACAAACGCTCTTCCTCTTCCATTGCATCTAACCAAGAGTCAAAACTGTCATATATCTTATCCATGTTGAGCTTCTTTTCTAACTCAAATATTTATTTAAATTAAAAAAAAAACTTAATCAGAATCAATATCAACGGTCTTTTTGTGCTTGGACTCGTAAACTAAAGTATAAAAGCCCTTTGGTGTTGTTAATGTGAGCTGTTTAGAACAGAGTTTAATGTTTCGTTTACTTTTTTTAAACATTCCTTTTTTATCTGGTCGGTGTCTGGCTGTTGAGAAAAAGTTGCCCTTGCCTTTTTTTGAAGATCAAACTTTTGTCTTTTGTAGTCCTCAAAATCAGCCTGTAGGCGACTAAATTCTTCATCCGTGATGTTCGAGTCGGCAAGTGCTTTATTTATTGTCAGTTTGAAGGAACTAAGTTTAGCTGTTATTAGTTGAACCATAGCTGTGTGCTTTTGGAGTTTAGCTTTTATTTTTTTGCTGACAGCACTTACAGCCAATAAACACAGGCCAAGAGTTAAAGACAAACCGCCTAGAGGTAAAGCTGCCGGCGCACCTACGCCTGTTGCTAAGAGACCTACACTTGTTCCTGCTGATAGAGCACTAGTGATCGATGCTCCAGTATTAACATATGTAACAGCATTAAAGACAGCAGAATACCTTCGTTTGGTTTTACTGTATTTTGAAAGGTCCTGCTCTAGTTGGGTTTGCATTTGTGTTATGTTTGTTAATCTGAAAGTTTTTATGTCTACAGCAACAGAGTTCTCTTCTTTGGGCACTTTTGGATAAACCTGAACAGACATGCTTTTTTTAAAAAATAAAAATAATTTAGTATTGGATATCTTTTAATCTGTTATCTTGAATATTCAGCTGCGCATCATATATTAAAAACAAATGTACATTAAGTGGTTTATCACTCTCTTTTTCTTTATCAATTTGAATGTTTATTACGTCTTTAACTGTTCTCCCACTCCCATGCAACTGATTATCCTCTGTTGACCTTAGGTCAATCCATAAACCGTATTTCGTTGTTAAATATTCATCAAGTCTAACACTGTGAAGGTGTAGATCTTTAGACACAAGGTCTACTGTTGGATTTCTACACCTCCCGCCTCCAAACAATTTTCTTATTTCATCAAAATGATGATAAGGTTTAAGCCCGCTACCGTAGACTTGGTTAGGACTACCCTCAATTGAACATTGTACTTTCGTTATTTTAGGATTGATAAACTTTTCACTTTGTCTTTGGTATGGTTCTTTATCATCTTCACACAGCAATAAAATACCTTTAAGTGATCGTGCTGCGGCGCTAAAACTAAAATTCCATATAGTGTCTGCTCTGCTTTTAGGATATTTTGAATGATGAATCACTCTTTCGTAATATATTGCTAATTTTGACTGATATTGTTGCTCAATCAGCCTTGCTAAGTTAGGGTTGCTAACAATGTCAAACTCTAACGAGATGTCGAAAATGCTGTACTTGGAATCAGTGTCTGTAGATTTAATGACACGTTTGTACTCATTAAAAGTTAGTTCATATGACAATCTGTCTTTTAATGCTCCTTGAAAGTATGGCGCATGCGCTTTTAACAACTCAAAATCTAAGGGTATGGAAAAGCGATTTCCATAAGCAAAACTTACAGCTTCATACTTGTTGCCGGCTTTAGCATCTTCGGCGTCTATTCTGTGTTTTAGTGCTTCGTTATTTTCGATTCCTTGAAACGCAAGATCGGCCCTTTCATTCGCGGTTAGCCATAGATCAGAATAGATTAGAAATATGTCTGCATTGTGTAAAGAAAATATTTCTTGCCCCTCAAGTTTTATAGAAATTTTCTTAACGATTGCCCGTCCCAGATTCTGGACTACTGTCCTGTTTGGGTCTGTTGCTGAATCAAGTTCTATTTTGAAAGTAAGCCGTGCAGATCCCGGCACAATCACTTCATCTGCTCCTAGGTCTGGAAATTTAACAGTAAGAATTTGATCTGAATCAATAGTAGATGGATTATTTGGAACAATAATATTCTGTTTATTTCCCTTCACGCCAAAGGCTCTTTCAGTCTTCTATGCGGGTCAAGAATCGAGCCATATGCTTGTGACATTTTTTTTATAAAACAAAATAAAAAGTTAATTATTTTAAAAACATGGCAGGCATTGAAGATTATGATGTTTTTGATCCTGGAGACGACATGAGTGAAATGACACCTTTGACACATCCATTGCGCTCATTGCGACATGAATTAACAGAAAGTAAGGTCAAATCATTTTATCAAAGTTTAGGCCAAGAACCTCCCGAATTTATAGACCCTAATGATTTTGAAACAAAAGATGACCATTTGTTTGTGAGAAACGACGAAGGACAACTTGTTCAGCTTACAACTAAACCAGACTCATCAAAGTTTTTTAAAAAGAGTACAATTAGACAAAGGCTCAGTGTGAGCGAACAAAATCGCCTTGGCATTACTAAACCAAAATTAGATAGGGAAGCAGTTGCTAAACTTCAAAACACACTAAAAGAACTCCCAACAGATAACCAAATACAAAACATGGAACTTAAAGATTTAAGCCCAACAGCAGACAAAATAATAGAAGCAGAAACCAGTTTTTCAGAAGAAACAGTATTAAAAACTATGCACGATCCGCCGCTACCTATGAGAGAAATAACGGCCCTTGATCATACTTTGAGAAGCATCAGAGGCGAATTAACAAACAATTTAGCAAAACTGGGTGAACTAGATGAGCATATAAAAAGAGAAAAAGAAAAACTAGTTGAGGCTGATGACCACAACTTAGGACCTGGTGTTAAAGAAAGAATAACACAAAGACTAAAAGATCTTGAACAAGAGAGATCAGCAAGACTAGAAGTGCTGTCTACTAACCGAGAACAATTACGAACTCAAGTGAGCAGAATAAGAGAAACTATCCAAAGAATTTTATATGAAGACACAACGTTAGCAGAACGAATAAGAACACTGTTTAGAGAGCAAGGTGTCACATTAGCAAGTGTTATAACAGCCTTAGGATTTGCAATAAGTACACTGGTGTTGGCTATTACAGGCGGTGGTGGTGGGGGAGCAGTGCCACCAGGCCCGCCAACTCCGTCGTCAGATAAATCATGGGTAAAAAAACAACTCGATCACCTTGCAAACTTACTAAAAAAATTAGCCAGTAAAGCAATAGATTCTTTGCCTAGTATAATAGGAGGGATCGTTAGCTGGCTTTTGTCTGCCGCAAGTAAAGTAGTTGGCTTTATGGCTGAGCACTTATGGGCATTAGTTGTCTTAATAGTTGGGTTACTCTTTAGTAAGATAAAGACCAAGTAATCCTAGGGCAGTTAATCCAATAACAAGTGCCGTCTTTTCATATTCATGGTCATCACGAACAAAGTCCGCGTCTTCAATGGCCTTTGGGCTTTGGGCCTTGGGGATTGGATGACTTAATCTTGGGGGGCCATCTTGTTTTTTTATTGTTTGTAATATTACTGGCTCAGAATTTATGTCGTTTTGTCCAACCTTCTGTTCATTTCCTGCAACAAGGATTTCATTGTTGTAGTTTATTATTGTTCCTACCTGGAGCCTGAGGTCAGAAGGTAGCATGTATAAACCAGTGCCGACAGCAAAGTCTACTTTCGATCTTGCAAATTGTAAAACATTTTGGTACCTTTTAATACTTGAAGGCAAATCAATTGCAGAATTAATGGCGTCCTCTAAATTTGCTAAATACTGTTTTTGGGCATCAAAGCCAGTAGAAGGATCAGTTATGTTAGATCTTGCCTGTGCTTGCGAACCTAGCAAACACCAAACATAAGTACGAATAGAGTCGTTTATTCGTTCTATTCCCGCTCTAGTTAGGCCCTTAGAAGTATCCAAAATAAATGTTGTCCATGCTGTTTTATGCTCTTGCTCTATGGACCCGAGGTGAACAGTTGTGCCTGAAGAGAAAGATGTGTAAGGAGGATTCCAATCATAGTTATACTTTCTGTGCACGCCCCAAAAATAAAGGGTGCCTAAACCATGATTAAGATCCAACTTTTGTCTAAAGTCTGTCTTTGGGTCAATATCAAATTCGTTACAGATCCTTTCAAAAGCCTTGTAATCTATTCTGTTGCTGAATGGATTAAACGTTTTGTCATTTGGTAATGGCGCTTGCAGTTCAGATAAAATACGTCTGAAGGTGTAATAAAAATGAAATCTATACACTGACCTCACCAAAGGAACAGGATGATTTAAATGATCAGCATACGACACTCCACACCCAGTTGATGCACAAAACACAGCAAAGTTTAACTGGTTCTGATAAAACTGCATCAGATGACTGAACCACACTTTCGCGATGTAGTCGTTTTTAATAGGAGGGTTAAGATATCTGTTCAATGGAGTACTAACCTTTACTTGAAAGGCGTCAGTCTGAGTCACAGAAATGTCGAGGGTATCAGTTGTTATATCTTTAGGACTGTAGTGCGGCCCGACAGAATATTTTGCATTAGTATATTTGAATGCACTCATTTTTAAATTTGTTTTAAAAATGTTTGTAACAATAACAACTCAAGACAGTCCTTCGTTTTTAGAGTATGCTATTGGAATGCGGAACCAAAAGGGTTGCACTCCATGAAATTTTTTACAAAGTCGTGTGGTTTAATATAACTGAATCCAAGGAAAATAATAAGATTAAAAAATCTGATAATAGAGGAAACTTAGTTAGCCAGTTAACCATACCTGATGGTTATTACGGGTTTTGCTCGCTAAAAGAAGCAATGAGTAACTTCGACATTACTCTCAAACTTAACAATGCAAATTTGAAAATAATGTTAGCATTCAAACCTGAAGAAGAAGAAGTAAGTTACTATTTTGATGGAGAGCTAGCTAAAATGTTAGGCTTTGCAACTGACAATCAAGCCATTCATAGTTTTATAGTTACACCAGACAAAACTACTTATGAGGGAGAATATCCGCTCGATCTTGCATTACATTCATTACTCTATGTTCATTTGGACGAGCTGAGCACTGATGAAAACTTATATGATGGAAGGCCCTCAACTGTTTTAAGAGCTCTTCCATCAGGGAAAGCTGCATATTGCGATTATGAAATTATACAATTCCCTAATTTACAGTTTAAAAGATTAGCTTGTGGGAGGGTCAGATCATTTAATATAAAGATCACAGATAAAACAGGGAAAGTCGTGAAATGTGATAACCTGCACATTGTTTTAGAAATAAAATAATACGTTGTTTTAAAAAATGTCACGTGGACCAGAAGAATCAGGAGTTACATTAGCGCCTGAGAGGTGTGTAACTTTAGAATTAAAAGACCTTGCAGACGTTGAGGACTTTGAACAGAACGGTGAGATAGGCACTTTGTATGTTTTGAGTACACTAAAGATGGTTATTATAAACGCAAAGAGGTTAGCGACAGCAAAAGGTTTCCTAAACTAGAACAACTACGCAATGTAGAAGCAAATAATGCGGGTCAGTATGAATATAAAATAGTTCGAAAAACTGACAACAAATGGCACTTAGAACCATATTTAGAATGGGACATAAAATTTGAATTCTTAAGCCCATTTACATTTTTTGACCGTCAAAAAAGTTTCAGAAAAGCATTGAACTCTGGCCCTTTACATGTAAGTCTTATGCCAGAGGACAACAGTCGGAAAGAGATCGAAATAAAGCCGTTTGGGGACAAACAGTACATCCTCCACAGAAGAGAATCGGTTTTAAAGAAAGCTTCTACAAAATTACAGTTCATTCCACGCACAAAATTAGGAGACACGTTCACAATGATATTTAAAATTTCTGTCCTAAAAGATGAGGCGAGAAATGGAGCTCTGGGCGTCAGTGACAATCTTATGAAAGGAATTCTTATTAGCTGGCAAAACTTAGACGTTGACAAACTTAAAGTTACTGTCGTTGTTCTTTACAATGGCGAGGATATTAAGGTCATAACAACAAGCAACAAAATTGATATTAGTCTAAATAGAAACGATCTTACAGAACTAAACTGGATTAATCTTACACATTTGGACCTTATAGGTTTTTATTATACTGAACAGGTTTTGACAGAGAGTATGATAAAAACAATAACTGGATTAGATTAAATTATGTTTTAAAACTATGGAGCAGTTAAACTTTATGACAAAAACCCCTCATTGTTCATTGATTTGTGGACAGACTGGTTGTGGAAAAACAATATTTGTCCTCGACCTATTACAAACAGTTTATCGTTATAATTTTGATCATATTGTAATTTTCTGTCCAACATTAAAGTGGAACAAAGCATATCACGATAGAAGGTTTATATGGACGGATGATGAAATCTATTTAGTTGATCCTAGCAATAAACTGAGTGAGTGTTTAGAACATTTCTTTAGACAGTTTGAAGGAACTCAGACATTATTTATTATAGATGATTGTTCAGCAGAAAAGGATATAGTCAAAAAAAGAAACGCTTTGTCAAAACTGGCTTTCAGTGGAAGACATGCTGGGATAAGTGTGTGGATTTTATGTCAGAAATATAACTCAGTTTTAAAAGACTTTAGAGAACAATTAAAGACTGTAGTTTTATTTCATATGAAAGATAGGGATGCTTTTGATGAATGTATGAAAGAAAACGATGTTATTGAAAACGATCAAGAAAAACGAAGGATTAAGCAAAAACTTAAGTCTCAAAAGTTTTCTAAATTAGTGTTAAAAACAGATAATCCTACACATTATGTATGTTTGTAAAGTGTTTACTATTAGAGAACTATAAAATAGGCATTCTGGGTAAGCCGGCAGAGCAACAGCGAAACCGGCTTTAGCCGGTTGGAGCTGGCGGAGGTGGGTGAGCCAGAATGCCTATTTTATAGTTCTCTCCAGTAAACTAAAGCAACTTGGCATCTCCTCTTATCTCGTTCTCTGGGGTATCGATTTTCTGGTAAATCGCCCCCCAGTGGGTTCGCTTTCATAACTCTGTTTCATCCGTTTCTTATACATCAACGGGTGCTCCCCAAGGTACAGTTCTTTCTCCTTGTTTGTTTACTCTCTACACTAATGACTGCAGCGGAAA
>CM065734.1:9950246-9972746 GCA_033310375.1 Conus canariensis
CGTGAGCTCTTTTTGGAAGCATGTAATGAAAGCGTAGAAGTTATTCTGTCTCTGTGTAAAACCTAAAAACTGAAATGAACTACTTGCTGAACCGATTTTCTACAATGAAGATATGAACACTGATATAAAGTGATAGGATGTGGGAACTTTGCCTTTAAACATTTCTTGCAACAAATGGAGAATTCATGACGTATCTAGAATTCACAACTGATCTTGGATGTCGGATTGATTTCGTCACGTTCAATGGCATTTCAACTACGATAAAGAATTGTCTTAGGCAAGCCAAGTGCATTAAGATATATTCATACTGTACCAAAAGGACAAAAATTGTTGTGTGGAAGTTCTGACACAAGAAATGTTAAACCTAACTGTTGTTTTAAAAGGACACAAAAATCTGTTGTGATATTCTTTGGAAAGAGGTCTTTTTGAAAATACATAGAATTAAACACGTGAGACTAAAATGCCTACAAACTAGAATTATGCTCAGAATTCTTGCAACAAATGTTTTAAGTGCGGGGGTCTATCTGCTACAATACACTGTTCATCATGTAATGAAGTAAGAGACTCCACTGAACACTCTTTCTGGACTTGTAAGTATGTAGGCGTTTGTAGACCTGTTTGGGAAAAAAATTGAAAAATTTGAAATTGCTTACAATGTAAGAATTTCATGTGAACTTCTACTTTTTAATGTGGACAACCGCATCATTACAGGTAGTACTTTCAACTTTATCATAAAGTGTGCCAAACAATATGCAGATAAATGTAAAACAGAAAAATGCCCACCAAACGTAACTGTCTTTCAAAAAAAGCTGAACAGAAGATACAAGACAGAACAATTTTAATGCAAATATTAACAATAACGCGTATAAGTTTATTACAGAATATGATTTTTATAAACCTATGCTTCTCACTGTACAGTACATATGTACATCAAACCATCTGTTGTAATGTTTTATACTACATGCCCATTTGTACATGTTTCTTTTTTCGTGGCTTATTTTTATTTCCTGGTCAAGTGCTATTGTTTCTGTTGTAGTTATTGTTCTTATTACTGTGATGCTGTTATTATTTTTCTTTCAGGGATACGCTAATCCTGATTTCTTCCTTTCCGATTGTGCCCTCCCCCCCCCCCCCCCCCCCTTCTCTGCCTTATTCTCTCCTTCTCACATCCTCTCTCCCTTTTCCCCTCTTCTTCATTACATGTAGGTACTAGTGTTTATAATTTCTGGAAAAAAATGCATTAAAATGTCTGATAGACAGAAGTATAAGGAGTACAGTTCAAAGTTCATGTTGTTTATAGCCCAGTTGACCGCAAGTAAGGGGGGGGGGATTTACAGACCAGATTTTGTTTCAAACATACTCAAAACGCCTTCCCTGCTTTATTTCTAGGACTCAACTATTTACGCCATGCTTACAGAATAGGTGCCAAACCAACGCATCATCAGCATCAATCCGTTCCTTTTATCCGTGCTGCACCTTCTCCCTTCTCCCCAGTCTTTTCCCTCTGCGCTATCTACCTCTGCACACAACGAAAACGAAACCATGTTTACGTGAACAGCTAGTGCACGTCATATCCAATTTTCTGACAGGATTTTCAACGACATGGTCGGCATCGGCGTTGGAACCAGCGCTTTGCCCTACATGCTTGGCGCTGGAATCTTTGTTTTACCTGCTCTAAGGTATGGTGCATTCCCACACGTACCGCGCGAACAAAGCACAAAATCGCCTGCAGTTCAACTGAAGCTACCTACTCCAAGTAGTACAACTTTTGTACGGGGGGGGGGGGGGGGGGGGGGGGGGGGAGAACCAGCATCGACGATGGCCGTATTGTTGAATACCCGCTCCCTTCCCGTCCTCCCTTCAATTGCGAATTATTGGTAAGCATCTGGCCGGTCTTGTTTGAGAGTCCTGTCAATTTGAATGGTAGTTAGTGATCATCAGCGCATTTACTATCCAGAATGAGAAAATGACGTGCACACAAAATAGCAACACATTCACATGCACAAACACTGCACGCACGCACGCACATGCGTGTGCACAGGCACATCTACTCTGTCTCTACCTCACCTTGAAAAACAAAAAAAGCACACACACACACACACACACACACACACACACACACACACACACACACACACACACGCACGCACGCACATGCGCGCGCACGCACTCTCTCTCTCTCTCTCTCCACACACACACACACACACACACACACACACACAAGCAGTTATGTAAGCATCGGTGTTAATGATGCTTTACCAACAACGTGATAGATGATAACTTTGCAGCATGAGAGAGCGAGAGAGGAATTGAGTCAGAAAAGAAGAGAGAGAGAGAGAGAGAGGAGAGAGAGAGGAGAGAGAGAGAGAGAGAGAGAGAGAGAGAAGAGAAAGACTGAGCGTGGGAGAGAGAGAGAGAGAGAGAAGAGAGAGAGAGAGAGAGAGAGAGAGAGAGAGAGAGAGACGGGTAGGGGGGGGATGGGAGAAGGAATGAGGGGGAGTAAGACACAGAAAGAAAACTTACCTTGACTGCTGATGAACAGCAAATACATGTATGTCTGATAGTTATAGCCTTTTTGCACATCAGTTTTACCAAAGAAGCAAACTATGTTAGCAGATTCAACGCCTTCTTCCTTGCGCTGAACCCTGTGAAGTGATCTGAAGCGATCTAAGCTAAGTGAATTTTCGTTGTTTTATTAATTTATGTCTCACCTGATGAAGACCTAAGAGGTCGAAACGCGTTGTGTTTCGTCTTGTGACTCGTTTGTCCACGTTCTCTGGGCGGTTCGCTAACATTTATTTAAGATTATGTTAGCAGGTTAAAACAGTCAGACGTGCTGTACAAATTTTGCAGACGACACACACGAATCGTCTACACTTTTAGTCTTACTCCTATATCTGTTCAACAAAGACAGACAGCTGACAGCTATCTGGGGAGTACTGTTTGTGCTTTTTTTCAACTCTAGGACGTCTGAGGAAAACACGTCTGTCGACAATTCACCCATTATACTGTACACTAAATTAGCGTTACTTTGGACCTTGTTCAGTGTGTTTATTTGTATTTGGGATGATTTGAAATAAACCATAACAGCAAATGAAAGACAGAACAAAGATTCTTCATTTATAAGAATAAAGCACCAACAATGAAATCATCTTTCAGTCAGGAGCTGACATCAGAAAGAGTGCAGTTCGCAAGATTCGATCCCCCTCTGCGATAGATTCGTTCCGAATCGAACGAAGTCGATCTCGTGTGTTCCAACATTCTTCAGTTCAAAGTCTTCAGCTGCAAAATGTTTCCCCATCTCCTTAAAACTCAAAATTAAGGAGTAAAGGAGTCATACGCCACGGACAAAAAAATATCCAGTCTTACTTCCTGAGTGTTCTAGTGTTCTATTTCCATCCGTGAATTCCCATGGGAACCAACGTGGTCCACAGAACAAGCAACAATGCAATACAAAGCATGTTTTTCAGGTGTCCGATAAGCTGAAAAAGGTAAAGCAGGGTTCAGTCCTACCCGCGTTAATCCTGTCTCCGATATTAATCTGATCCGCGCAAGCCCATGTTATACTACACATCGTAGCAGTTCACACAAGGTAAAGAAAGCCTTTTCCTTGAACAAATTCACATTTCTTCAGCATACAAACAAACCACCACCACCACAAAAAAGGCGCGGGGGGGGGGGGGGGGGGGGGGGGGCTTAAATTAGTCTGTCTGTCTTGCCGTCTCTGTCTCTCTCCCATCTCTCTCTCCCTTCTTTCCTTTCGACAGAGACGAAAAAACAGGCTATGTTGCCATGGCTCAAATAAGCAGCTAAACAAATACTGAAACAACAGAAGCCCAGCCAAGGAATCAAGATACGATCGTGTTATAAACAAATGCTGAAACAACAGAAGCCCAGCCAAGGAATCAAGATACGATCGTGGTATAAACAAATGCTGAAACAACAGAAGCCCAGCCAAGGAATCAAGATACGATCGTCGTGTTATAAACAAATGCTGAAACAACAGAAGCCCAGCCAAGGAATCAAGATACGATCGTGTTATAAACAAATGCTGAAACAACAGAAGCCCAGCCAAGGAATCAAGATACGATCGTGGTATGAACAAATGCTGAAACAACAGAAGCCCAGCCAAGGAATCAAGATACGATCGTGGTATAAACAAATGCTGAAACAACAGAAGCCCAGCCAAGGAATCAAGATACGATCGTGGTATAAACAAATGCTGAAACAACAGAAGCCCAGCCAAGGAATCAAGACACGATCGTGGTATGAACAAATGCTGAAACAACAGAAGCCCAGCCAAGGAATCAAGACACGATCGTGGTATAAACAAATGCTGAAACAACAGAAGCCCAGCCAAGGAATCAAGACACGATCGTGATATGAACAAATGCTGAAACAACAGAAGCCCAGCCAAGGAATCAAGACACGATCGTGGTGTCGTGTTATTAAACAGACTTTACATCTGGGATAACGTTTCATTCCGCTTAGAAATCCCATGTGAAATAACGTCTTCACTAACAGTAGAGAAGAAGCAATGCAAACCATACCGTCCTGGCTGTAGAAATGTTGTCTGTGGGCGCAGTATGCCTAGAAACACATCACAAGACTTGAACCTTACAACCGATACATCATCTGTTCAACTCTAACCCCTGGGGTACAAGAGGTAGCAAGTTTATGGACACGGGATCAAGAAACGGGCATTCCCTGGTAATAACGCTTCATATTGCCGTAAATTATGAAGGGCATTAATTCTACTTCATGTTGTCTGGTCAGCCCAGCTGGTACAATTTTGATGGGTTGTGAGCTTGATCCTCCATGAGTCCGGCAAATAAATGATTTAATAATGAAAATAGTAATAATAATATGCAAAATAAGATGAAAATAGAATTAGAAACAAAAACTAAACTTAAAGCGTATTTGCTTCCCATTGTAAAAAGTTTCTCGGTTGGTGTGTGTAATTCACTTGAGGCAAAATCGCCGTCATTATCTGGGTCAGTGACATCACTGGAGATAACTGTCTCCATTAAAACTGAATGGAACCTAAAACTAACACCACAATCTACCGAGCTACACGGAACACAGTGGATGCAGTGTTACTGGACTTCAAACGTGAGGCACCATGTCTATTCATTACATACGACAGGAACATCAATCTCGTGAATAACTGTCAAATCCGCCTGCACGACACCCTCGTGCATAATAAGACGTGGGTCACTGGTAGGTAAACATCATCCACCGCTCTGGCCTTACGTCATGAAATGAAACAACAAAGTAAAAAAAAAAAATTACTAATGTTAACAACAATGCATTCCAACATATTTTGATGAAAGAATCTATTAATTATGAGGAACAACCAGCCTGCCAGCTAACCAAACAAACGCCCAACTCCGGCAGGCTCGCAGCATACAGACCAAGTAGAATACCATCTTTCGCCTGACGAGGAAGTAGATAAACATCAAACCTCTGGGGCAATGAGGCCGTAGTTCATGGGCGAAAGATAATGAAGCAGGTCGGTTCATTTCCCATATGTATATCAGTGGAAATGAAACCGATAGCCCCGACGGCGCAGACGTAATACAAATGTTGTTAGTTCCACGTCCTGTATGGGCTGGGGACACACGGGGCGTGGTTCGTACCGCTGGACTCACCGGATCATTGATTTTACATCAAAGCTACTAGCATGAAACCCTGATGTATAACGGTCATGGTCACAGTGTAATGAAAGAGATATGATCTGTGACAGTCCTACCATTCCCATTGACGCTGGTTTACATAAAGTGATAAAATTGCTGGCACAGATGCGATACAAAAATATCCAATGCTTGTGTTTGACGGGAGCATGAGAGATGCAAACATGCAGAGCCTAGCTGGTGACCAGTTGCAATCAAAAACAAAAGCACAGATGAAGCGAGCAAGAGTGCAGTTTATGTACCAAACCATAATGAAATGAACTGTGACAGTTTCATGATAATGTTTAATTTGTTTTCTTATACACAGCAAATAAAATCAACAGCCATCTAGAGCGCCACTGGCAAACACACATGGTCAGAGGTTTCTACATGGGCTCATCTTAATCCAAATGCCATCACATCATTTTAACTGATGTACAAAGGCAAAAAGTCTGCACAGGTCAATATCATCAATTAATGAAAAAGATTACTATTCCAGATAACATTTAAGTTTTTGATCTGTTATGGACAGAAATTAACTCTGTTTCACTGCAGTGGAAAAGTGGCAGACGACAGACTTGACGATCTGTCACGCAAAACTGATAGACATAATGGCGTGATATTTCATACCGTATCTGCTTGAAAACCTGGGACATTGTGAAGAGCGATGACACTGACATTTTCGTCACACACACACACACACACACACACACACACACACACACACACACACACACACACACATACACACACATCTATATCCGTAGGACTCCGTCGGTCGTAGTTGACCACTGATAGAGTATATCCGACCTAATATTCAGCTATCTGTCTGGGCTGTCTGCTCCACCCAAGCAAAGTCGCCTGTGGCTGTAGAGACCGATGCGAGCGTGTATATATATATATTATATATATATATATATATATATATTATGATTGATGTGTGTGTGTGTGTGTGTGTGTGTGTGTGTGTGTGTGTGTGTGTGTGTGTGTGTGTGTGCGAGCGTGCGTGCATGCATGCATGCGTGCGTGTGTATGTGTGTGAGTGTGAACTTAATAAAATGGCGTTCTCGCAACGATTAACTGCAAACTGTGACGGAAACTTGGAGACTCTGTACTGTACTTTCCACGTTTAGAAGCAATGCCACATGTTGTGAAGGCGCCTCCAAAGTTTTCTTTCAACCGGCGAGAAATCGTGTTCTTGTGACATTGCGCAGAGTAACACCAAGAGAAACAGAGAATCCAGAAGCACACAGACACCGGGAGAGACATACGAACACCGGCAGAATCTAACTTTCTTCAACGAGAAAAGAAAAGAAAAAAAAAAACGTGTCTGCTTCAGCGCAGCGCGAGAAAGAATTCTGAACATGTGGGATAAACTAAAAAGATTCTTTTGCTAAATTATGATCCGAACTGCTGCAAGGCATGCAAAATCAAATTAGCCTGGAATGATAAGAGCACCACACAAAGAAGCCATTCCATCCCAAGGACCGTAGAATCAATATCAGCATGAAGGATCTTCAACAGACGAACGGCGTCTGATCAAGCGGTGTCTGTCTGTCTGTTAGTTCGGCTCTCTGTCTTTGTCATTGTATTCTTTATGTGTGTATCTGCCTTGATTCCTAGCACAACAGGTTATCTTCATTTCCTGACGTATGAATCCTTCGGTGATCAGGTCGGGTCTTCATCTGAATAAACAATCATATTCTCTTTTATTTCCACCCTCTATCCCCCTCACTCCCCCCCCCCCCACTCTCTCCCTCTCTCTCACGCACGCACACACAGGGAGAAAGACAGACAAACACAGACAGAGAGACAAAGAAAGACGCATGAAAATAAACAGAAACATAAATTATCTCCTTCAATGACAAAGGGGGAAAACCGCATCTGTATCTCTGTTCCAGAGCCGTCAGTGCGAGAATTCCAGCGCGGATATTTTGTTATCAGTCTTTGAACAGCTGTAATGAAACAAACAGAATTAGCCAGCTATTTGACAACAAAACAGAAAAAAAGGTATCTGCATGTGAAGAGTTTTTGAGGAATCAATCACAATTTCGGGAGGAAGTGATTTCAACAGAAAATATCAAATAGCGCCCAACAAAATATTACGGTAAAAGCTCTCCCCTCTCTCTCTCTCTCTCTCTACACACACACACACACACACAACACTCACTCACAACCGCGTGCTCAAATTCTCTCGTGCGCGAATGTGTGTGTGTGTGTGTGTGTGTGTGTGTGTGTGTGTGTGTGTGTGTGTGTGTGTGTGTGTGTGTTGTGTGTGTGCGTGCGTGTGTGTGTGTGTGTGTGTGTGTGTGCGTGCGTGCGTGCGCGCACATGCGTGCCTGCGTGCACATGCGTGCCTGCGCGCGCATGCGTGCGTGTATGCATGTGTGCATGTGTGTGTTCTCTCTGACTCTCTCTCTCTCTGATTCTTTCTCTGTCTGTCTGCCTCTCTCTCTCTCTCTCTCTCTCTCTCTCTCTCTCCCTCTCTCTCTCTCTCTTACACACACACACACACGCGCGCGCGCGCGCGCGCGCCCTCGTAATCCAAAGGCGTTTTAAAGAAAGAATCGCTTGCCGTCTTGCCTACCGAATGATCCATCGAAATCCGAGATGGGGTGGGGAAATTTTCATGTGATCTCCAATAGTCCTTCGTAGAACCGGCAAAAATAAATAAATAAATAAATGAATAAATGAATATACTACCGTAAGATGGGTGTAGACTGCTGCACGCAAAGTATATCAACATAATCTGGATGTATTCGACTGAAGTTAAAGGTCCACAGCTCCCTCCGACGAAGGAAAAAAAAAGGCCAAACATTTGGTATTACATGGGGTCCAGGGGATGCTTCCTGTGTTAGAAAAAGAAAAGCGTGAAGGGGAAGGGGGAAAGGGGTCAGAGAGAGAACAAAGAAATTGAAACTTGCATTGAACATGCTGCAACATGACTAAAATCTGAGCATCCAGTGGTATATCGTGCACTTTTCGGTCCAGCTACGAACAGGACCTTTTCTTTGTACTGCAGTTGTTGATGTATTTCTCTTTGGTGTCACTTCGCAGACGCACAGCGTTCCTACTCTCGCAAATAAATTTTGTGACGTCAATGTGGTCTGTAAGCTTACCATTACACACCTGTTCACCCCAAATTCGTGTACCTGTAATATCTCAGACAAAAACATGTACTCAAAAAGAAAAAAATTCAATGTAATTTTCATAATCGCAATACTTTCGCAACTTTCGAAGGTTTGGAAGAGCCGGCCGTTGGCGCGTAAGACCGCTTCGTCGCTATCTTTGAAGAAGTAAAAGACGCAAGGCACGCTGGGAAATCTCTTCTTACTGCTTTTGACCGAAACGGTAGCAGACAAAACTTCGCGTTTAACAATTTTCTTTTTTTGATTTTTTTCTCCACAAAAAAATTACGGCAAAATCGTAAGAGTAAACAGGTCTGCCGTTACAACCTTCCCCGATTCCACTTCTCATTCCGCCTCATTCCCCCCCCCCCTCCCCTCCCACCCCCTTCCCCGATTTTTTTTCCTTCAGTGAACGTATTTTTTTTTTTTTTTTTAAATGTTTCTTAACATGTCACTAAAAGCTCAAAAGTCGAAGAAAAGAGCAATCCTTGACTTTTGCGTTTTAGGGAGCATCAGCTATCACAGATGTCTGCTACCAAGAAAGGATTAAATGAAGAAACAAAAAAGCAAAGAACAACAGCAACAAACAAACAACAACAGCAAACAACAACAACAACAACAACAACAAACAAAACGAACCAAACGAACGAGTTTCCTCCTATTTTTCCATTGTTACGTGACTACAATCCTTTCTTTTCTTTTCTCTGGCCTCATCATGATATCATCATCATCGTGTAATAAAGTCCTGGGTAGAGGAACAAGTGGAACATATGAATCGTTTTAGTTTCTCTGTTTTTCTGTGCACAACGTTCTGTTCTGCTTCTTGCTGTGGAGCGGTGCCCTTGGGAGAAGAGAATGTGTTACACTATATATATATATATATATATATATATATATATATATATATTGCAACAACAGCAACCAGCCTTACATGAAAGCAACAGGATGAGACAAGCCATGCCAGAGCTCCCCATAGTAGGAGAAATAAATTCAACTAGTCTACAAAACATCCTGATGCCTTCCACGCTTCCTCCACAAGAACCCTCCACTGACAACCCCGGAAGCCATAGATGTACCAGAAAACGCTGTGTCATCTGTAAGGAGTATGCAGTAGAGACACGTCAGTTCACCAGTGATGTTAGTGGCGAGACATTCACCATTCGCCATGAGATGTCCTGCAGCACAAGAAACATCGTGTCCCTGCTCTACTGCACTAAATGCAAGGGAGCTCAATACGTAGGAGAAACACGCAACTCGCTCAAACAACACTTCTTCTTACATAGGTCACACATCCAGAACAATACAGGCACCCACGTCACACATCATTTCAACATGCACAACCACTCACTTCAAGACATGCGTTATATGTCAACTGAAAAACAGTACATAGACAGTGGCATTCGTAAAGACCTCAGAGAAAAATTCTGGATTCGTAAACTACAAACACAGCATCCACAAGGCCTGAACACACATGACAAATTATCAGTTACACGTACTGAGTTCCCTTGCATTTAATAGTGACTCAGTCGTTCCCTCTGGTACAACTAACAAAATGAAAACCTGAGAGAGAGAGAGGAGAGAGAGAGAGAGAGAGAGAGAGAGAGAGAGAGAGAGAGAGAGAGAGAGAGAGAGAGAGAGAGAGAGAGAGAGAGAGAAACAACGATCAACGAAAGTTTAATGAACAAGGCCATTTGCCCATGTCATACAGGAAAAAGGAGGCATCAGAAACAGAGGACATAGTACAATAAGCATAATTCATATGGGAAACATGAAATATGATGCAAAAACCATGGTACATATCACTGGAAACACGAGACATAATACAGTGAGTATAGCATGCAGTATAATATCTGCACGTATATCAACAACAAAAAAGTCTCTCACAATACATGACCAAGAGAATGAATAGGATCGTGGTTAAGGGGAGGTGGGAAAAAAATCTGTATTTTCATAAAAGGAACTAAATAACGGGAAGTTGGGAAGAGAACACACACACACACACACACACACACACACACACACACACACACACACACAAGCGAAACTAAGTGTTGATTGAATTTCTAAGTTCAAATGCTCTGGCAATGAAATTAGCAAGACCAAAAGTATGTTTGGGGCTTGCCAATAGTAATGACATTTTAAAAACCGTAGGGTTGACGAAGAATTTCTTTGGCAGAAATTGCTCTCGTAGAGCATGATATTTGGGGCATTTAAGGAGAAAATGATACTCACATTCATATGTGTTGGGACAAAAGGGACAAGTGTGATCTGTTTGTGCCTTTGAAAAGCGAAAACGGTGGGGTTTCAGACATGATACACCTAATCTGAATCTAGTTATTGGTTTACGTAGATTTATATTTTTCATTTCAGATAGATATGGAGAGAGACTATGTGATGATTTGACAGAGGAAAAGAATTCAAATCGCTGTTTAGACTGAATTTGACTATTCCATCCTTGACGAAAACAATCAATTAATCTTTGTTGAAATTCTTGTAAGAAAATTCTATCATTTCCGACCCCCTGACTTTCCCACACAAAGCCAAATCCATGATAATACAATGTAAAACAAACGGAAGAAACCCAATTATTTTTGTTTCTACAATGCAAGTTAAAGAGTGTCTGATAAGCTTTATAGGGGAGACGATCTTGAGGCATTTTCAGAAGTTTAAGCCAATATTTAATACATCTGGTTCTAGTTGTTATATCTAAAGGGTATCTGCCTGTTTCACCGTATACTAAAGCACTAGGTGTTTGTACACTGACGTTAAGAAATCTTTTAATTGCAAATAAATGTACTTTTTCTATTATGCTGTGATCAGCTACAAGGCCCCAAACTTCACATCCATAAGTGAGCATTGGTTGTATTTGACAATCAAATAGCTTAAAAAATAAACGAGGACAATGGTTACCAAGTTTCCATAAGATTTTTAGTATACATAGAACACACTTTTTTGCTCGTGATGCCATGTCATCAAGCGCGTAAGAAAACGTTAACCCAGTTGAAAAAATACCTAAGTATTTATACTGGTTAACAACTTCTATTTTATCATAGCCATAAGACCATTTTTCACGGACTGCAAGATATCCCCCCTTCCTGAACACTACTATTTTAGATTTCTCTAGATTGACAGTAAGCCTAAGTTTACCTGCTGTGTTCTTTAAAATACTGAGCTGTTGTTGGAGTCCAGTAATTGTATACGCCAACAGAATGATATCATCAGCGAATAACATTATTAGGATTTCTATTAAGTCAGGTGATAATGGAATGCCATGTTTGCCCTTAGAAATTATTTCATTTGTCAGTTCATTAATAAATAAAGAAAATAAAATGGGGCTGCATATATCTCCTTGTTTTAAGCCTTGTGGACAGAAAAAAAGGTGTCTGTAAGGTCATTTTTGCAGTGTACTCTTCCTTTAACCACGGAATACATACTTTTTAATGCCTTAAACATTTTCCCATTAACTCCGCTTTTTCTCAGTATCTCCCATAGTAAATTTCTGTCAACAAGATCAAATGCTTTTTTAAAATCAATGAATGCAATATACAGTTTCTGGTTATTAGATAATTGTTTTTTTAACTAAGGCAAAGAGAGTATAGATATGGTCTATTGTACTGTATTTCTTCCTAAAGCCAGCTTGCATTTCACTAATTATATTATTATTTTCTACCCACAGGGTTAGACGTTTATTTAGGTCATAACTGTAACTTCCCACTAATGTTTAAAAGTGAAATGCCCCGATAATTGTCTGGAAGGTTAATATCACCTTTTCAAGTATCGGTTGTATCAAAGCTTCTGACCAAGCACTAGGGAACAGTCCTGAGTCAAACAGTTTGTCAAAGAATACTGTAAGAAAAGGAATAACTCGAGTATCAGCGCATTTAAAGAACTCACTACATAGTCCATCTGGTCCAGCAGCCTTATTATTCCTTAAAGCCCTCAAGGCATCTCTGACTTCACTTTCAGAGATTTCTGTTCCCAGGACAGAAATATCATAGTCTTGACTCTCTGTATCTGCATAATTAATGCTTTCATGAAAGTTGTCTAAATCTTGCATAACAGAATCAGAATTAAATACTTTACTAAAATGCTGAAACCACTGTTCACTGGTAGTTGGAGCAGCTTTGGATACACTTTTTATAGTTTGCCAAAATAGTTTTGGGTCATTTTGCTATCCTCTAATGTTTTTATTAAACGGTTTCTATGTTCTTGTTGTTTCCCGTTTAATAGATGTTTATAACCTCTAAGGAGATTACAATATATCGCTCTGAGATCCTCTTTTATCACTACGTTGTTACACTGTTTAAATTGTCGTAAGGCAAATCTGGCTTTCTGTCTTTTTTCCCAACAATTTGAATCAAACCAAGGTTTCTTTCTATCACTGCCACTAGTAATTGTTTTTAGCATACACTGACCTGCTTTGTATCAAGCTTCATTGAATTTACCCAGCGCCAAATTAATGTCTACATCAATTTGATTTAAAGCATCAACAAAAAGTAACTGTACATCCTGAGAACATAGTTGTGCAATATATTCTGGTTCTTTGTCCTTAGTCCATACAAATTTGTTTACTTTGCATATTTTCTTTACATTCTTTTCATTTCGATGATGTTTAGCAAGCTGTAGCTCAAAATGAACGGGCATATGTTTTGACTCGATTTTAGACAATACTTTAAGCTTTACACCCAGATGAATAATGGAGCTTGACATTAAAAAATAGTCTATTACACTAGACCCGTTGGGTGCTATATATGTGTAACTGCCATTTACATCACCTGCAAGAAATCCATTGAGAATTACAATATTGAATTGTTCACACACTTCAAGAAGATACTTTCCAAAATCATTGACAATTTTATCTTCAGATATACGTATAAACAGAGATTTAACATCAGAATCTTCTCTCAAATCCTCAAGCATTCCACCATTTGGTAAACAAAGTTCTTTAACATTCGTATTGCCAGTTCTTGCGTTGAGGTCTCCAAAGATCAACAAAGGAAGGGCCCCATGGTCTTGTGTGAGGTCAAGTATGCACTGTTCTAAAAGACATATACCATTTTCTATTTCTGTTTCACAGTAATACTGACTGTGAAGTGGAGGTAAGTACATACCTATCAGAAAACAATCCACAGAATACCCAGTTAAATCTTTAGACATAATGAGAATTAAACAATTGTCCAATTCTGTAGGGATAAGCTTTATGAGATGTACAAATTGTTTCTTAACTAACATCACAATCCCTCCAGACAGACGAGCAGTGACTATGTTTGATAGTTTTACACCCGCCAAGGAGGACACCATTGCAGACAAGGTGCATGCCATAGCAGACAAAGGACACCCCACCACGGCCGAGGGGCAAATCACTGTAGGTGAGGGGCACACTACAATAGAAGAGGAGCATGCCATCATGGGTGAGGGGCACACCATCGTAAATAACGGGCATGCCATCATAGAAGACGTGGGGCATGCCATCGTAGATGAATGACATACCATAACAGAAGAAGGGCACGTCATTGTAATTGAGTAGCACGCCATTGTAGACGAGGGGAACACCACCATAGATAGAGGGGGACACACCATCATAGATAAGGGGCATGCCACCACGGACCAGGGGCATACCTCCAATGTAGACAGGGGGCACACCGCCGTAGGTGAGGGGCATGCCACTGTAGACAAGGGGCACACCTCCAATGTAGACAGGGGGCACACCACCGTAGGTGAGGGGCATGCCACTGTAGACAAGGGGCACACCTCCAATGTAGACAGGGGGCACACAACCGTAGGTGAGGGGCATGCCACTGTAGACCAGCAACACATCTCCAATGTAGACAGGGGGCACACCACCGTAGGTGAGGGGTATGCCACTGTAGACCAGGGACACATCTCCAATGTAGACAGGGGGCACACCACCGTAGGTGAGGGGTATGCCACTGTAGACCAGGGACACATCTCCAATGTAGACAGGGGGCACACCACCGTAGGTGAGGGGTATGCCACCGTAGCCCAGGGACACATCTCCAATGTAGACAGGGGGCACACCACTGTAGGTGGGGGGCATGCCACTGTAGACAAGGGGCACATCTCCAATGTAGACAGGAGGCACACCACTATAGGTGAGGGGCATGACATTGCAGACATGAGGCATACCACCACAGGCAAGGGGCACATTGTTGTAGACAAGGAGCATGCTCTTGTAGATAGGGGGCACATCACCGTAGACAAAGGGCATGCCATCATAGGCAAAGGGTTCACCGTTGTAGACAAGGGACACACCATCACAGAAAAGGAGTTCAGCACCACAGATGAGGGGCATGCCGCCGTATACCAGGGGCACATGATTAATGTACACAAGGGGCACACCTCCAATGTAAACAAGGGACACACCACTGTAGATGAGGGGCATGCCATCATAGACAAGGGACGCACCTTCGATGAATACAAAGGACACGCCATCGTGGATGAGGGACACACCATCGTAGATGACGGTGAGTATGTATTGAAATGCGTGACCATCTCAATGGAAGGCATACATTGAGGTGTGTGGCCACTGCCGTTTCGATCGGAGAGTCATAGTCACCTGCCACAGCCTGTTTTCCGTCAGGGCAGACACTTGCTATCACAACAGATCCAATGAGCAGTGTAGTCATGCAAGAGAGCGGCCAGCAAAGTTTGATTTCGAACGCCTGTGTACTACCTTTTCTTTTCTTTCTGTTGCGACTGGACACACGACTTGCACGTGTTTTTTTCATGGTGGATAAATGGGGGTGAAGACGGGTTGCCGTAATTTGAGAAAACGGTTCACGCTTTCAGTTCCTTCTTATTTATGTATTAATTTTTTAATAATTAATTTCCGCCAGAAGTAGTACGTATTTTACGCAAATAGATTAACAGATCGAATGAACGTACCTTCACACAGCACTATGCAGAGATTCACAACCAATCAAGCACTGTAAATAGTCAAACTTGGCCATTAAACACAGACAACGTTGCTGACGTGCGCACACTCGACCGCTCCAGCCGGATCCCCCAGTGTCAGAGCACAGAGAGAGAGAGAGAGAGAGAGAGAGAAAACCGGGGGGAGGGGGAGCTGTAAGTATACTGGTGAGTGTGGGGAGTGACAAAATAATAACAACAGGATGGTGTGTTAGACTTTAAATCACTTGGTGATGACATTACTGTCATGACGCAAGTTTTCTTTTAACATCGACCTAATGATGACCTAAAGAATATTGGAATAAATTGATTATTATATCAGTATATAAATTGTTTCTTAAGTGGAAGATCTATTTGCACAAAAACAGGCAAAGTCTATTTCTTTAAAGACATTAACATAGGAATTCCACAAGGTTCCGTCATAGCACCTATCTTATTCACTATACTTATTCACGACCTTCCCAAGATAATATCCACTATTATACATTTAGTCCAATATGCTGATGATCAGCTATTTGGTTGAATACTAGTATTAGAAAGCACACAAAAAGGATAGCAATAAATTATGTTTAAAACATATTAGCTGGAAATAATTAAAATCAGCAACTATATGACTGAAAACGGGCTTACATTGCCTGGAGAAAAAACACAATTAGTTCTTTTAGATAATGGGGAAAATCCTAAATATTTGTCTCAGTTAGTGTTAAATGAGAAAATATTAGAATATTCACGAAATGTAAAATTTCTGGGTGTGACCTTAACCTGTAAATTAAATTGGCGGTTGTACATTGAGAAATTGGTAAGTGACGCAAATTTACTAATACTAAATTTATTTAATATGAATTTGAGTAAAACGAGCGCAGTTTGGCTTGGAAGTGTAAAAAAAAAAATAGGCAGAACTACTGCATGGACCACTTAGAAATTGTCTGGAATCCACAAAAAATTTGAATACTTGGTATATGGTTCACGAACGACTTGAAAGACTGCACAGAAATAAACTACGCAGAAAGACTTGCAAACATAAACCATCTGTTCAAAATATGGGTAAAACACCAGATTACGCCCCTAGGTAGAATAGCAATTTTGAAATCCATCATCTTTGGCTGTTTCTACCAAACCCACTAGATGTTTTCTTTCAAACATGCCAGAAATTTGTTACAAGTTTGTGTGGAATAAAAAAAAAAGAAAGAAAAAAAAAGAAGAAAAAATCAATCAAAAAACAGTACATAAAACCATATACGGAATGGAGGTATTGGTCTTCCTGAGGTAAAAACCTACGTCACATCTTTAAAACTATCCTGGATCCGTAGGACTGAAAGATCAAACCACAAATGGAAACATAGTCTTCTCAGTAATTTTCCTCACTGGCCTCATGTGAGCAAACATGGTCCTGAGATTGTCTCAAAATTTACAACAACAACAACAACAAAAAACACGTCCTTGAAGCTTACAAACGTTTTCATTACAAATGTCCGCCAAAAAATTCCGCTGAACTACTTGTCGACCCAGTTTGCTTCAACAAACGTATTCAAGTTGGGAAAAGATACATTGTCTCTAAAATGCTTCAAAACAAAAGTGTCTATCATCACTTATAAAGGTTCAAAGACTTATTACGATGTACTGATTAATAATCAGTTGAGAGCTCCGTGCTGTGACAAATGGGACATAAACCTTTCACAAACTCATGACTGGAATTCATGCTTTTTATGCACATAAGGTTACAGATGTAAAACTTAAATGGTTTCAGCTGAGAATAATTCACGTGTGCTTAGGTACAAATGTTATTTTGAAAGAAATCGGAGTTACTGATAATGATAGAAGCAGTTTCTGCGGATTATTTCAAGATTCTATTGACCATATGTTTTGGAAATGTACTCATGTCAAATGTTTTTGGAGTACGTTTATTGAATTACTAAAACAAAATGCACTCACGCACAAAATATATGCCTAACAGAGCCTCTTATACTTTTAGGTTTCGACATAACAATCGCAGCTGATTACAGTAGAAAGAAACTCGTGGAGAGCGTGGCAGCAGAGAGTCCTCAGAAGAGAAGCCCCCTTCAAGCAAGTGTTTCGGCCCTTATCTCCTGACAGTCTAGGGGGGTTGGGCCACACCCGGTTCATGACTCCGGATGTCCCTCTGCTGCCCTTTTTTCCCATCTTGGGACGAGCCATGGCTGGGATTCGAACCCATGACCCTCTGGACATGTACATTTTCCACTTAATGACTCGCTCTCTAACCACTGAGCCACAGGGACACCTGATATTTGTAGGAAATTTAAGCATTATGAAGTTCACTTTTGTTCCTCCTTGACCAGATCCAGCTTTAACTGAGAGCTGTTTCATGAGGCTGTATGCAGACGTTCCTACAAACCCCCTAGCTCCAATTTCTGCAGTGAGGATTTTGACCTGATAGCCTTCTCTCCTCAGGCTGTTTGCCAGATCAGCATACTTTTCAGTCTTGTAGATTTGAGCTGCCTCCATTCTGTTCTCATATGGCACCGTGAGCTCGATCATGATCAGCTGCTTGGTTGACTGAGAGTGGACTACTATGTCTGGTCTCATGCCACTCTTGCTGATGATCTCTGGGTGACTCTTCCATTTTGGGAGGTCTGCAGTGCACTCCCAGTCATCTGCCCCGTCCTGCAGACTCTGCCTGCATGTTCCGAGTGGCATTGTTGTTCTTGGCTATGATTTGCCGCCTCCTGCCGTGAAGAATGTTGCGGGTGCTTTTGGAGTCCTGATTTTCCCTTTTGTGGTGTTGGTACTAGTCCAGACTACTTGTACAATCTCTTTGAGCACTTGGTTGTGCCTCCATGTGTACCTTCCTTGAGCCAGGGCTACTTTACATGAGCTTAGGACATGCTCCACTGTTTGATTTTCATGGCAGAGGGGGCATGCAGGATCGTCTGTTTTTCCCCACTTCACCAGGTTTGCATTTGAGGGCAGAAGGTCATATGCAGATCTGAGAATGAAGCTGATCCTGAGAGGGGCCATGTACCAAATGTCATTCCAAGTGAGATTTCTTTGGAGTGCATTCTCTCACGTTTTCCATTGCCCTTGCTGGCTCTGCTGGACTGCTTTTTGGAGTCTTTTTTGATCTTCTTCTTTTCTCATCTCCTGAATCATCATCTCTCTTTTGGCTTTCCCTTTGGCCTTTGACCACCATTCAGTTTTGGTCACCCCCAGTCCTTGTCTGTTGGTCTGTGTGTGTCCTGTTATTTCTCTGATCTTGAGACTTTCTTTTGCAGAATCCATCGCCTCTTGAACTTTCCATTTTCTGCCTGTCTTCAGCTGGGGCTTGATTGCTTCTACCACCTGTCTCCTGAGTCCTCCAGCATGCTTTGAAGTCTGATCTTTCCTGCTTTGTATTCTTCCAGGATGGATTTCAGTGGTAGTTTCAGCTTTGCTTGGCGACAGTACAGCGCTATGTTAGTCAGACAGGGTGGGACACCAAGCCATTTCCTTGTGAACTTGTTGATTTTGGCTTCCATTGCCTCCACTATGCTGGTGCAGATGTCGTATATCATCAGAGGCCATAGGAGCTTTGGTATCAGCATGAACTGCAGACACCAGACCTTGTATTTGCCAGGGAGCCCACAATGGTCAATGGTCTCCAAGCCTTCTTCCGACATCTGTTTGGTTTCTTTTGCTCTTTGTGTGTCTTTCAGCGTATCATCATACCATCTTCCAAGGCTCTTGACTGGCCCTTCTGTGACTGTTGGAATGGCCTGGTTGGCAACACTGAAGACCACAGATTCGGCCACTTTTCCTTTCCTCAGTGAGAGACTCCGTGATTTCTTTGGCTTGAACTTCATTCTGGATGAGGCAACTATGTCGTCCAGCCTTTCCAGCACATGACGTGTCTCGTCTTCTCTGGATGAAATCACTGTAGTGTCATCCATGAAGGCCTTGAGAGGGGGCATCTTGTATCCATCGCCAAGGTCTGTTTGTCTTGCGTTGCTTGTTGCTGCTTTCAAGATGACTTCCATTGCCAACACGAACAGTATTGGGGAAATTGCACAGCCCATTGCAATGCCCACTTCCAAGTTGATCCAATCTGTTGTGTACTCCTTGGTAGAGAACCGCATTGAGAAGCCATTGAAGTACTTCTTGAGCATGTCGCAGATGTTCTTTGGCACATGGTACATCTCAAGAGCCAACTGTATCATCTCATGGGGTACAGATCCATATGCGTTTGCCAGATCAAGCCACACTACGTCCAGGTCTCTCTTTTCTGTTTTTGCTCTTTGGATTGCGTCCCAGATCATTGTGGCGTGTTCTACACAGCCAGCCACGCCTGGGATGCCACCTTTCTGGACTGACACATCCAAGTACATGTTTTCCATGAGGTACTTGGTCAGCCTTGCTGCCATGACAGAGAAGAAGATTTTCCCATCGACGTTCAGTAGTGATAGTGGCCTGAACTGGCTGATGTCACTTGAGTTTTGCTCTTTGGGGATGTACACACCATCTGCCGTCATCCACTGACCGCTGATCTTCTGGTTTCTCCAAGCTGATCGCAGCAGCCTGTGGAGCCACTCCAGCACCTTGGGACATTTCTTGTACAGCTGGTAAGGTATTCCGTTTGGCCCTGGTGATGATTTGGCTCTGGCTTTGTCGATCACCTTCTTGATTTCCGCCAACGTTGGAGGCTTGTCATTGAACTGTTCCTCAGGGTTGGTTGGCCACACCAGACCTTGAATGTCGAGTGGTGTTTTGCTCTGTGAGTCAGAGTATGTTTTCCTCAGATGCTGCTCAAGAACTCCTTTGTCCACACTTAGGGTCCCAGATTTTGGCTGCTCAAACAGTGTTCTGGCAAACTGGAAGGGGTCTCTGAAGAAGCGCTCTTGTGTCTTCTTCTTTTTGCTCGTCCTCTTCCTCGCAGATTCCGCTTTGCTGAGGGCGCTGTGTTTTGCTTTCAGGTCTTTCCAGAGTTTTTTCAAGCCTTGTTTTTCAGCTGGCAGTGCGGTCTTCATTTGCTTCTTGAGGTTTTTCTTTTGGACCCTGATCTTGTCCATCTCTTCTTGGCGTCTGGATTTCTTTGGAGGTGTTTTCTCTTTGGGTAGTTTTGCTCCATAGGCGTCTCTACATGTGGCATATACAATGTCCCCATATATGGCTAGTTTGTGTTCCAGGGTACTTTTCCCTATCAGTGCATCGAGTCTTTGGACGATTCTTGCATCCAGTTTCTCACAATCTTCAGTTTCGTTTGCTCGTGGCAGGTTGAGTTTCAGGCGCCTGGCATCGAAGGCCTGTGCAAATTCCTCAGAACCAACAGCGTGGATGTCCTTGGCACTGTGGTTTAAATCCTGGCCTTGATCTTCCGACGTCTTATCTGCTGATGCAGTGCGCTGCTGCTCATTCAGATGAGTCTTCACACATCCCATCTTTGTTCTGTGGATCTTCATGCCACGGATGGTTGCGAAACGCTTTCCACAGACACATGGATATTCCATTTGGTCCATGTTCATACTCCGTTTGGGATTTGCAGTCGTGATTGGTTGAGCACCGATGGATTCATCATTCTCTCCCCCTTTCGGTGAATCCTGGGAGCATCTTTTCTTTTTGTACTTAGTAGCCACATGTTGAAGGCAAAGTGGGGAGCCAGCCCACAGAGCCCTTGGTTCTGGTCTTTGCCAGTGTCCTCCGGTGTTTCCCGGACGTCCTCCGGCCTATATCCGGAAGTCAATGGTTTACCCATGCATCAGTAGAAAGAACCTCGTGGACAGCGTGGCAGCAGAGAGTCCTCAGAAGAGAAGCCCCCTTCAAGCAAGTGTTTCGGCCCTTATCTCCTGACAGTCTAGGGGGGTTGGGCCACACCCGGTTCATGACTCAAGATGTCCCTCTGCTGCCCTTTTTTTCCCATCTTGGGACGAGCCATGGCTGGGATTCGAACCCATGACCCTCTGGACATGCTCATTTTCCACATTACATGTTTTACTTCATTATTCTTATAGCAAAACATTACTTCTGTAAGTGTAAGTTAGAAGACAGTCTTCCACAAGTAGCAGTTTTCTTGAAAATTTTGAACTATAGATATAGAATTGAAAAAAAAATATAACTCATACTTAACCATGAACCACATGGATTTTCATGCCAGATGGCTTGCATATGAATCTTTGATTTCTACCTAGTTGCTTTACCGTCTCTGGAACATGTCTTTTCTGCATTAATATATAAATGCGCATAATGCATAATATGAAAACAATTACTAGAGTAATTAATGTCACTTTTTCCCCTTTTTTGTTTTGTTTCGATCGTTTGCTGAGGATATCCTGTGTGGCCCTTGTATGCTGCTGAAATATTTCTGTATATTGGTACTCGAGAGATAATGTACCTTATGATAATAACATATTATCTTCACTTGATGTGACCCCACCCATTCTGTCTTCTTGTTTCTATGCTTGTCTACTTGTCTGTCTGTCTGTCTATCCGTCTGTGTTTCCTATACTGTTAGTGAATGCATGCTGATTTATTGTTTGTTAATCAGTAACCATGCTCTTTATACATAAACGATGCTATGCTGAAACACTCTCCTTTTTTCCCCTTCTTTTCTTTTTTTTTTTCTTTTTTAATCATGTGTGTGTGTGTGGATTGGCTGTTTGTTTTTTGCTTGCTTTATACCTAACTTTTAGTTTTGACTGTTGCTGTTAATATTTTTGTTTGTTTGTTTGGCTTTTTGCGTGTTTTTTTCTTTTTGTATGTTGAACAACAATAAAAGCATATAAAGATGTTAAACAAATAAATAAATGTACTAAAAATAA
>CM065734.1:9977746-9990246 GCA_033310375.1 Conus canariensis
TAACGTATGATGAACATTCCATGATGAAATTAAATTCATCACCTATTGCAGACATGTCACATTTATCACATATCCTTTCTTCTTTTGGAATAGCAAATCGACGACCTACTTCAATTGGTAATTTATGATTAGAACATCTAAATTTGATAAGAAGGTAAATATAAACATCTGGTAAGCTCGAAATATATTTCTCCTCCTTAAAAATCAGATTTATAAACTTTGTAGAAAAAACATTTACTGCTAGTTTTAATGTTATGTTGCCACGTTTGACCAAAACCGCATTACAAACTATTTTTGACATTCCTACATAATGTATTGACGTCTGTAAAAGATTTATTGCTCCAAACACAGTCAAAACCAGATTGTACAAGTATGTTTTTTAATGCACGTTAACCAGGGAAACACAGTTACTGCGCTATTGTGCAAATGTAACATTAAAGAATAGAATCTCATCGACATTTTTTCAACAGGAGATTGAACGAAACTATCCCCAAATCGAATCATTCGGACATAGACAGTAACTGATGAAGGGTTACATCCTATTTCACCATAAATCATGTTTGTCATTGTACTTCTTTTTAAGCAAAATATATACAAATTTATCAATAACATTTTGATTTTCGTATCCCCATATCTCACAACCATATAATAATACTGGAACAATCATCTTGTCAATTAAATCTAAAGTAACGTGAATAGGTATCATTAAACATTTAAGTATAAACACATGGTCCATAGCAGAATGATGTTTTCGGAAACCAGATTGATTTTCCAATAAAATCTGATTCTGTTGAAGAATAGATGACAATCGGTTATTCCAGACTGTTGTAAATAATTTACCAACACAACTCCGCACACACACACGCGCGCGCGCGCACACACACACACACACACACACACACACACACACACACACACACACACACACACACACACACACTTGTAAAGAATGAATCGGGCCAATAGTAATCAGGGATATGAACTAACGCAGCACCGAGCACTGCCCAGACATAAATCGAGTGAGCGAGACTGAAAACTTATAGAAGAACAAGAGATGTAGTGGCACTCGCCATCGTGGGATCAATACCTACAATCAAATTAATGGCTCGACAGGTCATATTCCGGAATAGCTCAGTGGTAGAGTGCCGGACTCGTAATCTCGGTGATCCTGGGGTTGCGGGTTCGAATCTCCGCCGGGCCGTTTCGGTACAGGGGGATTTTTCCCTCGGAGTTTACGTTGGTTCTGACTCCTTTTCCCTTACAGTCCTTCGAATGAGACTATAAACCGAGTTTCCGTGTGTGAACGCACGCACGCATAACATCTTGCACACACGTAAAATCCCATCATCAACTTTCGGAAGAGAAGGCCAGTTTGGCCGTTGATATGGATGACACGTTACACATGGCATGCACCCTGCGCGAGAAACGGACAGAATGAAGGAAGTAAGGAGATTGAGTGAACGATATTGACTGGATGACACGGGAAGCGACTGAATGAAGTGCCAGCTGGCGGCTCTTTTATACATATATATATATATATATATGTGTGTGTGTGTGTGTGTGTGTGTGTGTGTGTGTGTGTGTTGTGTGTGTACTATATATATATATATATATATATATATGTGTGTGTGTGTGTGTGTTGTGTGTGTGTGTACTAACACACACTTACACAAACACACATGTGCACTCTCACGCTCTATGTACGTACACGCACACACTGACACAAAGACTATTCCAATAAAATTTTGTCAAGGAAAAAGAATGCAGGTGTAGAAGCAATGTATTCGTGTGACGCAGACTGCTTCAGTTTTTCCTCCCTTGGACAAGGCCAACAATGCCGATTGCAAATCGAAGTGGCGAGAGAACGCGCACATAGACAACCGCAGACACAAAAAGAGAGAGAGAAAAAGGATGTGGGTGGGAGACGGGGGGAGGGAAACGGTGCGGACGGGGGAGGGGTGACCCTGAGACACAGAAACAGAAGAACAGAGAGAGAGAGAGAGAGAGAGAGAGAGAGAGAGAGAGAGAGAGAGAGAGAGAGAATGAATGAATGATAGTTTATTCATGTAGGCCTCAGCCTCTCATGATGGGGTAAGTGTGCAATGTATAACGCTTAATCATTCCAATTCAAAAAAAGTACTTCAACAACGACTATGGCAATTATATCATGCAGCAATATGAAGTAGCTATTTCTCCATTTTTAAAAGCCTTATACTAAAACAATGAAAAATTGCATATAACATCAGGTTTAGTGCATGCCATCAGTAACCTTAGTTTGAATAGACAGGGTTCTCGATGATACTTAGGTTCCATTTTTTTTTCTCTAATTTCTTTCAACCTTTGGCAAGAAAGAACGAAGTGTATCTCATCTTCTGTAGACATCTGACATAATGGACACGTCAAGTCGCAGTTATTACAAGATTTATACCTAAAACGATGTACATTCAAATCAGATATACCCAGCCTAAACCTAGTCATTATATATTTTAGTTTGTGATCCATATTTACCTGTAAATATTGTTTACCGTCATGGGTACTATAACAGTTTTCTGTACATAGTAAATCTTTCACTAGCGTAAATGTGATCATTCCAGGGTTGCCACTGACAGTCAATCAAACGTTGAGGAAATGTTCCTATGAAGTTATTTTCATTTCCCACACCTTGCTTTAACCACACATCACCTAAACCATTGTTATATAAACATACGCGCACACTTGATACCCAGTTCTTTTTTCCTCTTGCATCTAAATCATACAACATTTTGTATGCTATGTAAGGTAGCCTACGTTCATCCATATATAATAGTTTAAACCAGCATCGAATGCAGTTGACCGCAGAATTCACATGCATGGGAAATCTGTTTGTTTCACCATACACTTGATCATTGGCGGTTCGCAGATCTACACCTAAATACTTTTTGATAGCAAACAAATGAACTGACTCACAATAAACAGTGGCTTTGTCTAACCCCCATATTTCTGATCCGTATAACAGAACTAGCTGAACACGCATATCAAAAAGTTTTATAAACAGTTCAAAGGAATTGCTGTTTAAAGCATACAGCTTCTGTACTGTACACAACAATGCATTTTTCGCTCGACTGGCAAGATCTTTACAGGCAGCTGCTAAACTCAGACTAGTGGAGATAAACATTCCCAAATACAAGTAAACATAAACTGTAGGCATTACCACACCATCATATCGCCATCGTTCCCTAACACTTAAATAATCTCCCTTCCGAAATACAATTATATTACTTTTATTCATATTAACCTTCAGTTGAAGTGAGGAAGCAGCACGACACAGATTGTTTAGCTGTGTCTGCAGCCCCACAACAGTCTCTGTCGATAAAACGACATCATCAGAAGAATGAACAACTGAAATGCAATATATGGGAGCACAGCACCATGTTTTCCATTATCAATTACCTGTAGAGCTAACTCATTAATAAAAACAGAAAATAATACAGGGCTACACGCGTCCCCTTGTTTCACTCCTGCTGTGCATCTTATGTAATCAGAAAGTTTAGAACAAAATCTTACACCGCATTTTACATTTTCATACACACCTTTAATAAAATCGACTAGTTTACCAATGATGCCATTTTTTAATAATATAGGCCATAGCAGAGATCTGTTAATCGAGTTAAATGCTTTTTCGAAGTCTATGAACGCTACATAAAGTTTGCGGTTATTTAAAAGTGTTTTGGTATGAGTGCTAACAATGTAAATATGTGATCCACTATCGACCATCCTTTTTTAAAGCCAGTAACATTGTTCTCATCTATCTATTCTTGTAATCTGTTATAAATAACTGAACTATAAAGTCTGCTGCTTATATCATTAAGAGAAATAACTCTATAATTATTCAAGTAAGGCGACAGTTTACGCCTGATTTCCCTGAGTCTGTAGGAGAAATCTTCTCCAATGAACACATTGCTACCCTGCAGTTTCCTCTTCTATTTTAAAATTAATAACTTATCGTTGTAAAAACAGCAGCGTGCAATAATGGGGCCTCGAGCCTTTGTGTTCAAACGGTGCACACGATCGAATTCAATATCTTTCGCTATTGCCAACTTATCAGTGATCCTGTCGTGCAGTTTGCTTTCACATTGTCCATGGGTTTCATTCTGTTCTCTGGCTGTGCCATAAAAATCAAATTACTACGCTTTGATCTACACTCCAAGTTGTCAGTCTTTTTTTTTTCTAGTTCATTTACTTTTGCTATCAGATCAGCGTTTTTCTGTGACAGTTCGAGATTCTGGAGTCCAGCTTCGCCATGACATCTGCCCAGGGAGTCTGCTGTGCAGAAGGAGGAGGAGTCATCTGCCTGCTGTCCTATCCGCTGCCTCTGTCCAAGCTGCTTCGATGTCCACCAGTGCTGGCCAGTCTGGACTGCTGGAGGTTGTCCGCCCTTGGTCCAGGGTTCCGCTCCACATCGCCGCACTGCAGGAGAAATCCGCCCTAGTACATCAGAGTGAGGAGCAGACCTAGTATAACACCGTCCGCTCTGCATCGGGGTGAAAGCACGACGATTCTTAAGGCACATTTTTCAGTGGCTATTTTCAACATAAATGTCTGATAAACGCCAAGAAAACAGCCACATGTCGACCTAAAATTAAGTGGTGTTGGCGGCATGGTACTTTACACATGTGCTAGCAAAGTCTTGGGTCAAAGCAGTCGCACAATCCGTTACCGTTGGTAATTTAAACGCAACGATCTACACGGCTTGATGTCTGTTCACACCCAGAGAGAGAGAGAGAGAGAGAGAGAGTGAGAGAGAGAGAGAGAGAGAGAGAGAGAGAGAGAGAGAAAGAGATTGTATGTGTATGTGTGTAGTGTGTGTGTGTGTGTGTGTGTGTGTGTGTGTGTGTGTGTGTGTGTGTGTGACAAAGAAGGAGGGAAGCAGTGATAAGCAGAGACAGCATTTCTCTCTCTCTCTCCCTCTCTCTCTCTCTCTCTCTCTATCTCTCTCCCTCTCTCTCTCTCTCTCTCACACACACACACACACACACACACACACACACACACACACACACACACAAACAAACACACACATACATGCACGCTCTCACGCACTATGTACGTATACGCACACACTGACACAAAAACTATTCCAATAAAACTTTGTCAAGAAAAAAGAGTGCAGGTGTAGAAGCAATGTATTCGTGTGAGGCAGACTGCTTCTCAATTTTTTTCCCTGAACAAGGCCCACAACGCTGATTGCAAATCAAATAGGCGAGCGAACACGCACATAGACAACCGCACATATTAAAAAAAAAAAAAAAAGAGGAAAAGGATGTGGGTTGGAGACAGGACGGAAGGGGGGAGTGCGGAGGGGAGGGGCAGACTGAGACAACGAAACAGAAGAAGAGAGAGAGAGAGAGAGAGAGAGAGAGAGAGAGAGAGAGAGAGAGAGAGAGAGAGAGAGAGAGAGGGAGTGACAAAGGAGGGAAGCAGTGACAAGCAGACACAGCATCTCTCTCTCTCTCTCTCTCTCTCTCTCTCTCTCTCTGTCTGTCTCACACATACACACACACACACACACACACACACGCGCGCGCGCGCGCGCGCGCGCGCGCGCTCTCGCGCACTATGTACCTACACGCACACACTGACGCAAAGACAATTCCAATAAGACTTTGTCAAGGAAAAAGACAGCGGGTGTAGAAGCAATGTATTCGTGTGAGGCAGACTGCTTCGGTTTTTCTTTCCTTAGACAAGGCCCACAACGCCGATTACAAATCAAACTGGCGAGCGAGCATGCACATAGACAACCGCACACACACAAAGAGAGAGAAAACGGGTGTGGGTGGGAGACAGGGTGGAAGGGGGGGAGGGGGGGGCTGGAGGGTGCAGAGGGGGAGGGGCGAGACTAAGACAAAGAAACAGAAGAACAGAGAGAGAGAGAGAGAGAGAGAGAGAGATAGAGAGAGAGAGTGAGAGAGAGAGTGCGCGCGCCTCTGTGTGTGTGTGTGTGTGTGTGTGTGTGTGTGTGTGTGTGTGTGTGTGTGTGTGGTGCGCGCGCGCGCGCGCGTGCAAACGTGTGCGTGCGTCTTGCAACGAAATCGATGTTCTGCTATTTCAAAGATATCAAATCTAATCTAGTCAGCACATTCTTCAAATGTATGTCTGGGTTCATCAGTAAGTATGGTTTACATCATATGCGCAGTGCCAAAAAGTTCTATATACATTACACATATTTCACTGTTACTGATATCAGAACTCCATTCCTGCCACCTGCATGACATTAACCTTCAACACCTTTATCAAGCCACACATACCCATACCCATTTTACAACGGTCGTTTGAAACACAACTTTTTCTTCCACGTAGACCTTAACCAGCACTCTGTTGGCCTTACGAGGAAGTCTAGATTCACCCATTCTTGTCAGTTTTAGCCAAAATATTACGCATTTTACAGCCGAAATTATATAAATATGATAATCTGTTTGTCTTTCCGTAAACAAAGCCTTAGGGAGTTCAGAGAGAGAGAGAGAGAGAGAGAGAGAGAGAGAGAGAGAGAGAGAGAGAGAGAGAGAGAAGACAAGACAAAATTCTTTATTTACGAGGATAATAGATAAGCACTGACGTGCTTTTTTACATCCAGTCCTCGCCCTGAGTAGGGACTACAACATGCAGTGAAATCAACTAATGTAAGAAAGCAAAGAAGCAAGCAAAGCGGTCATGTAATCATAGAGGAACATCAAATGAAAATAGAAGAGAAATGAAAACAAAACAAAAAATAAGAATAATAATAAACAAACAAAAATAATAATAATAAAATAAAATAAAAATAAAAATAAGAATAACAATAATGAAGAGGAAGGAGAGAGTGGGGGTAGGGAGTGGGGTGGGCTGGGGGAACATATGTAAATGTACTACAACGTACAAGATTGGCATGTATGAAAACAGACAGTGAAGTGAATATGACAAATTACGTACATATTTTTGAACACACACATACACGCACGCTCGCACGCATAGAGAGAGAGAGAGAGAGAGAGAGAGAGAGAGAGAGAAAGAGAGAGCAAGGCACAACATGTATTCATTTTTCGTAAGGCATGAAAATACGTAGAAGGTATTAAGCAAAGTGAGATGAAACTTGGGGGGGGGGGGGGGGGGGGGGGGGGAAGAGAGAGAGAGGATGGAAGGGAGAGGGGGAACAGCATGAAATGTAATGATCTGAAATGTACTAAAACGTACAATAATTAGCATGTGTAAAATCAGACAGTAAAATGAATATGACAAAGTATGTACGGAATTCTGAACATACACACGCACGCACGCACAGACAGAGAGAGAGAGAGTGAAAAAGGGCACAACATATAATAATTTTTCATAAGATTATATCCGTATGCACACATATATATATCCACCCACCTACACACATATATATATATATATATATATATACACACACACACACACATATATTCAATTATAAACAAAGCTTGCTCGTATGTCTTAGATTGAAGAAATAGGGGGAAGATAAGCATTCATATCTGCAGTGGTAGATAATTCTGCCTAACTAACAGTATGTGCTTGAGTGGGTGAATGGGGAAAAATAAAATAAATGCTTCTCAAAATGAGCCTTCAGCAAGTTTATAGTCTCCAATGGGGAGGATACTCACTAACATATAACTCCTGGTCAGATACCGATATTTCGAAACCTGATTGTTTCTCCTCAGTGACCGCGGAAAGTGGTATCTTGACTCCTCTGCCTTTTCGGTTTTAAGAAGAATGCTATCCCCGAAAAAGGCTGGTGTGCAATACCGTAGTATGTATGTTAAGTTTTCAAAAAAAAAAAACAACCACAGGTGCCACCTAAGAAGCAAAAGAAAATAATGAAAGAGCAAAACAAGCTACATTTTCTTGTGAAAAGTAGTAAATATAAAAAGATAACCTCTTAAGACACAAGTGCTGAGGGCCAGTTCTTGGAATGAATCCGCAAGGGACTAAATTACAATAAACCAATAAATTCCAAGGATAAATAGCGAGCACCATTCAAGCAACTTACAGAGCAGCTTGGTGTTGCAATGACTGCAAGAAATATTCAATTATAAACAAAGCTTGCTCTTATGTCTTAGATTGAAGAAATAGGGGGAAGATAAGCATTCATTCAGAAACAATCAGGTTTCGAAATATCGGTATCTGACCAGGAGTTATATGTTAGTGAGTATCCTCCCCCTTGGAGACTATAAGCTTGCTGAAGGCTCATTTTGAGAAGCATTTATTTTATTTTTCCCCATTCACCCACTCAAGCACATACTGTTAGTTAGGCAGAATTATCTACCACTGCAGATGTGAATGCTTATCTTCCCCCTATTTCTTCAATCTAAGACATAAGAGCAAGCTTTGTTTATAATTGAATATTTCTTGCAGTCATTGCAACACCAAGCTGCTCTGTAAGTTGCTGGAATGGTGCTCGCTATTTATCCTTGGAATTTATTGGTTTATTGTATATATACATATATATATATATATATATATATATATATATACACACATGCGCACACATACACATACATATACACACATACACACACATACATGCATACATACAAACATACTACATACATACACACACACATTGGTGATATATATATATATATATATATATACTACTCAAAACAATTGAAGTACCACCCCTAATTTTTGTATGCAATTTTTAAAAAGCTCTGATAAACCAATTAATATTGATAATTGAATTAATTCTGCTGGATAAGCTTACCCGGTTCTCAAATACTACTCCTCGTGCATTTTTGTTATGTTAAAGTCGGTCAGCAGTTATCTACCGCGTCGCATCTGAGGCAAAAAAATCCCGAGAAATTATCGAACTTGTGTCGCTCCCAGATTTTGACACAGACACAGCAAGAAAAAAAAATGTGATGCACGTGAAAGCAAGGTCTTTTCTGAGCAGAATTGCAATCAGTTAGCACATTTGACGGGTATAAAAAGTCGCGAAATTTAGGAAGATTTAACCATGCCTGCGAGACAACGACTAAGCAACACCGACAGAGGAAGAGCGATAGCATGGTACCAAGAAGGTATTGGCTTGAGGGAGATTGGTCGACGGCTTGGAGTGAGTCACCCAGTCATTCTGAGGCTCAGAGACCGTTGGCTTAACACTGGAAGTGTTGAAGAACAGCAGGGACGTGGACGGACGAGAAGCACCTCCAGACAGCAGGATCGGTTCATTGTTATCGCTTGTCTGAGAGACCGTTCAGCCAGTGCCACAGTACTCCGAGACCAGCTACGACAAGCCAGCAACGTCAACGTCAGTACCCAGACAGTTCGGAACCGGCTCCACGACGCCAACTTGAGGTCAAGGTCCCCAGCAGTGAGATCAATACTGACCCCAGCGCATCGAGCTCATCGTCGGGCCTGGGCAGCATGTCATAGAAGGTGGACAAGAGCTGAATGGGCAACAGTACTCTTCACAGACGAGTCAAGGTTCACCCTCAGGTTCAACGACGGGCGGGTTCGCGTCTGGCGACGTCCTGGAGAACGCTACGTTGACGCTGCCGTCAGGGAGCATGACCGCTATGGAGGTGGGTCCGTGACGGTGTGGGGTGGGTTCAGCCTACGTCACAGGATCCCCCTACACCGTGTTGAAGGCCGCCTGACCGGTGCCACCTACCGCGACACCATCATCCGCCCCCTTGTGATGCCCGCCCTGAGGGCAGTTGGCCAGGGCGTCCAGTTCCAGGACGACAACACGCCGTGCCACCGCGCCGCCATCGTGAATCAGTTCCTACAAGGGCAGCAGGTGACAAGAATGGACTGGCCTGCCAGGTCACCAGATTTGAACCCCATAGAGCATCTGTGGGACGTGCTGGGGAGGCGAGTGCGGGCCCACAACCCTCCAGCAGACACCGTGGACCAGCTGTTTCAGTTGCTGGAGCAGGAGTGGCAGGCGATCCCCCAGGACACTCTCCGCCGCCTGGTGCACTCCATGAGACGTCGATGTGACGCTTGTTTGAACGCGAACGGTGGTCATACCCGTTATTAACATCATGACATCTACCATAGACTCTTGTTACTTTTCATTTTGGGGGTATGCCTCTTTAATCAAGTGTAAAACAAAGATAATTTTTTGTCACGGTGTTTGAATAAATTTGAATGGATTGAGGAATAATAAAAATAAAATATTCAATCATTAAATTATGTTCAGCTTTGTTTTCTTTCGAATGACAGCAGTTTTCCTAAGTGGTACTTCAATTGTTTTGAGTAGTGTATATAGATAGATAGATAGATAGATAGATAGATAGATAGATAAAATAAAATACTTGATACATGAAAAAAAGAAGAACAAAAAATAGAAAAAACAAATTGGTTAAGTACATGAAAATGGGATGATTTATGCTTTTGAGATCACTTGTTGGTATTACTTATGGGTTGGTGTTTTTTTTGTTTTTGTTTTTGTTTTTGTTTTTTTTAACCGCAGAAGATGGGTAAGGTAAGTGTTTTTGAAAGTTGTGGTACAATGGATTTGTTTGATGGATTCTGGAAGTGAGTTCCACAAAGAGGTTCCCGAGTACGTTAGACTTGATTTAAATAGGTCAATTCTGGGGATTAGGATATGGAGTTTGTGGGAGTTTCTCGACGAGACTTTTGAGAATCGTCTCATTAAAGTTGTTGGAGCATTCCCGGTCAGAATCTTGTGCATCATTAGCCCTTTGTTGTATTTGAGTCTCTGGCTGAATGGAAGAATGTGAAGATGTTTATAATCAGAGCTTTCGAGGCTTGTTTTCTTCAGAAGGATTAATTTGACCGCTCGTTTATGCAGGCTGAACAATGGTTTTAGTGTGTTTGCACTTGCAGAATCCCATATAGTCGATGCATAATCAACATAAGACTGAATATGAGCATGGGAAAAAAGTGTTCACGAATGAAGGTCAAGAAAGTGTTTGATTTTGGTGAGCTGATAGACTTTCTGGGAAAGCTTTTTGCATAGTAAAGTTATGTGGGGATTCCAGCTGAGACTATTGTCAATTATTAGTCCTAATAGTTTATGATGAGTGACTTGTTCCACAAGTACATTATTGAGGTGTATAGGAGGGAAATCATTGGTGAGCTTTTGTCTTTTTTGCCTAGTTGTAATGTACATTAGTTTTGTTTTTTGAGGGTGAAGTGACATGTGATTTAGTTCGGTCCATTTTACAAGGTCGTTGGTACTCTCTTGCAAATGTTTTGAAAGACTGGAAGGATCATTATGGCTGGTGTGAATTGTGGTGTCATCTGCAAAGAGGTCGCATGTAGATCTCACATGTAGGGTAGGTCATTAATGTATACTGAGAAGAGCAGCAGGCCTAAAATGGAGCCTTGTGGAACGCCATACTTAAGACTTGTTATAGAAGAGACAGTCATCCCCGATAAGACGCATTGTTTTCGTTTTGTGATGTATGATTTTAGGAGGATAAGGGCGGATTTTGAAAGACCGTATACCTCCAGTTTTCGAATAAGGAGATTGTGGTCAATGACATCGAATGCTTTTTTTAAATCAACGAATAAGACACCACAATATCTGTTGTTATTAATATTATTAAGCCACACATCTACAAGATTGATTAATGCAGAATGGCAGGAATGTTTCTGTCTGAAACCAGACTGTCCAGGATGGAGCAAATCGTACTTGTTGAAGTGATGAAGGATGTGTTTATTTAAATGCTTTTCTAGAGGTTTGGAAAGGATAGATAAAATTGATATTGGTCTGTAGTTTGAAGGATCAGTATTATCACCAGATTTATGAATGGGTATAACTTTTGCTTTTTTGAACGCATTAGGAAAATAGTTTTTATCTATGCACAAATTAAAGATATACGTTAACGTGTCAGTTATAACTGGAGCCGAGAGTTTCAGAATTTTGCCATCTATGCCATCTAGTCCACGTGTTCCTGACTGTTTGAGATGAAGTAGGTACGGATACACCTCGTGCACAGTTATGAGTGGAATGTGTAGTTCAGACGTGATTTTTTTGTCGTGACAAAATTGATGGAGTTCTTTAAGTTCATTAGAGCTTGAATGATCAGTAGTAACAACTGTATCTGGAATGGTAGAGAAGTGAGTGTTAAGTTGTTCAGCAGAAATACCTTTGATAACAGTTGATTTTGAAGAAGAACTGATATTGTTAAGCTGGTTTATTGCTTGCCAAACCAGTTTTGGATTTTGTTTGGAAGTTAATAACTCGCGATAGTATTTTGTTTTTTCCCTGCGCTTATGAGAGTTTACTGCATTTCTTAGTGATCTTGATTCTTCGTCATAGCCATGTTCTTTCAAAAGGTCTCTAAGGTAGCATGCCTCCTGTAATTCTTTCGTGTACCATGGTGGTTTGGGAATATGCTTTACTCTGATTATTTTTAACGGAGCATGTCTGTTATAGACTTCTGTAAAAATTTCGATCCAAAAGTCAATCGCTGAATCTGGATCAGCAATATTGTATACTTATTAAGTTCTGAGTTCATTAAATCAAGCAAAAAATTTTGTTCGTTAAATTT
>CM065734.1:9997746-10017746 GCA_033310375.1 Conus canariensis
GCTAATAATGTATACATATGATCAGTAGTAGAGTAACCTCTTTTAAATCCCGCTTGTTGTTCCCCAGTAATATTATGCAACTCAATCCATTCCTAAATCCTGTTGTTTACAATAGAACTATAGAGTTTACTGCTTGTATCTGATAGCGATATTCCTCTGTAATTATTATGATCATCTTTATCACCTTTTTTGAATAAAGGTAGTACAATACTTTCTGTCCACTTATCTGGGAATATTCCCTTATCAAACAAAGTATTGAAAAGTTTAACAAAGAAGTCAACAACGCGATTCCCAGCGTGCTTTAACATCTCCCCAGTAATTCCGTCTGGACCAGCCGATTACCATTCTTTAACTTCCTTATCGCTAATGACACTTCTTCTCTAGAAATTGGGCGGTTCATGGAACCGCCATCGTCATTCTCGTCATTATTATCATTAGCGTCACTAGTGTCACTAGTGTCATCATCGCAGTTATCAATTATACAAGAATCTTCTGTTTGTAAATTTGTTTCCAGTAATTTTTTAAAGTGATTATACCAGTCAACCATTGTTATATTGTAATATGGCTGCTTTTTTTTTTTTTAAAAGGAGGCTCTATGCACATTTTCCCCAAACTGTTTTTGATCATTAACTGATGCAATTAGCGATCCTAACAATGAATCATTATGTTGTTTTTCTTTTAATTTTAGAAGATTTTTATACTCCCTCCTGGTTATACAGTAGGCAACGCGATCAGTAGCATCCTTCATCCGCAGAAATGTACTCAGCAATCCTTTAGCTTTTGATTTACTTATTTTACACTCATCATCGTACCAATCACTTTTTTCACTCATTTTGTTCAAACAAATTCGCTTTTTCAGATAACCAGCGTGAGTTTTAAGACATGCAACAAACATATTCAAGGCTTCATTACAATCACGATCAATCATATTTATAGCATCATCGAGTAATGATAATACTTCAACCGACTGCATTGTATGAACGTACGTTGGTTCAAAAGAAGGGTTCCACACAAACTTTTCAATCACCTCACAGTCATTTTCAACACTTAAAGACACAGCGTTAAGTTTAGGCATTCCGAAATGAAATTCGACATGTAAATGGTCAGATTCTAATCTCTCTGAAACAACTAAATTACAAGAAGGCAAAACAACTGAAAGTAGAACAGTAAACAAGTGGGGTATTTTTTGCTCCCATAAGAAAACCTAACACAGAGTAACCTTTATTCAAGACTGGCACAGCCTTTTAAACTTGAATAAAGTCAGACAAATACATAGACGAACAATCTAATAGTGGGGGGAAAAACAAGCGCAGGCCAACCACTGAACTGTCTTCTTAGTAATGACTTGGCAAAGATTTGGACTTAAGGGGGGGGATTTGAAGATGGAGAAACTGGGAACATGAAATTAAGAAAATATGTTACAGATATGAAAACTCTTCACTAGCTGCATAAGGGAACTATCGCAATCCCTTTTGAAGGCAGATATATTTGTATTGCCTGCTCCGAGGCCTTTCGTCCGCTGGGTCGGAACTCATCAGGGAGACACGGCTGGTTGTGTCTGCGTTCCTGGCGTCAAATACAGACACACCACAGTCCATAATACTGTGGTGTTCTCACCACCAAGGGTGCAAAAAAGAATCCAATAGCACCCCCAAAAGCAGCCAGCGAAGAGTAGCAAATGAAACCAAACGAAAGTGTGGGGAGGAAAAAAGTTGCTGAAAAACTAAAGACATTATGCAAATAGTATAAAATGTAGGGGACAATCTTTGAGCCTACGCTTGAGGATCCACCCAAAGATGCAAGGGAGATCAAAAGACAAACACACAGACGGACAGAAACAAATACAAATAAGCTCAATTCTTCGCTGGCTGCTTTTGGGGGTGCCATTGGATTCTTTTTTGCACCCTTGGTGGTGAGAACACCACAGTATTATGGACTGTGGTGTGTCTCTATTTGACGCCAGGAGCGCAGACACAACCAGCCATGTCTCCCTGATGAGTTCCGACCCAGCAGACGAAAGGCCTCGGAGCAGGCAATACAAATATATCTGCCTTCAAAAGGGATTGCAATAGTTCCCTTATGCAGCTAGTGAAGAGTTTTCATATCTGGAACATATTTTTCTTAATTTCATGTTCCCAGTTTCTCCATCTTCAAATCCCCCCCCCCCCCCCCCCCCCCTCAAAGTCCAAATCTTTGCCAAGTCATTACTAAGAAGACAGTTCAGTTGTTGGCCTGCGCTTGTTTTTCCCCCCACTATTAGATTGTTCGTCTATGTATTTGTCTGACTTTATTCAAGTTTAAAAGGCTGTGCCAGTCTTGAATAAAAGTTACTCTGTGTTAGGTTTTCTTATGGGAGCAAAAAATACCCCACTTGTTTACTGTTTATCGTTTACTGTTCCCTGCCTCATTTCATTTCCGATTTTGAACTGAAAGTAGATTTCGAGAAATCAGAAAATAGTCGTTTACACTACACCCAGAGTCTGAAATATACGTATAGTGCCCATAAGATCACCATTACATACTCCATTTAGTATATACAATCCCAGCGAGGTACACAGATTTAACAAACACTTTCCATAATTATTGAGCACATTGTCTGAAGATTTCCTTTCTAAAAATTCAGAGCAACTATCAAATTCAAAATTGTAAGTATCATACATGTCAAAAATATCTTGAGAAACATTAGCTGTTCTGCTGTTCAGATCACCAGACAAGATTATATGCACATCATTCAAATCAAGCATACAATCAGTAAGACATTCTTCAAGAGAAAGAATACCATTATCAACGTCAAAATAAGCACAATATGGTGAACCCTCAGGGGCACATATGAACAAACATATAACACATCCTCTGTTAAACCAAACAAAGTCTTGTCAATCAAAACAAAAAGAGCATTAGAACAATTCATTTGGAGCTCTCTAACATAAGGCACAAAGTCATTCTTAATCAAACATAACAAGCCCCCTGAACGTCTGCCTTGACTTGAAAACTTGATAGCAGGCTTATGAAACACAGTATAGCCTGTAAACACGCTGAATTGAAGATTTTCCACAAACGTCTCAACGAGACAGATGAAGTCAAAGTGAAAGAAATATGAGAGAAACTTTTTATTGTGAATTTTAGAAAGAATCCCATTTATATTCCAGTGCAAAAAATTTAAAAGATTTTGAATATCTATTATTTCCATGAATTTCATCAACATGCATTTCATCAACATGAATTTCATCAACATACAGAGCAGGTGTACTTTCATTACAATTTTCATCACCACTTTCGTGTACATAGACTGACGGATTTCTCACATGCAAATTAACATTATCAAAAACACGGTCATCTTCGTTGCAATTGTTCTTTTGAGACAGCCCCCTATCTTTATCCTCGTCAGTGCCACGTGCTTCTGTTGATAACTGCCTCTGTTCTAAATATAAAGTGACCCTGTTTTCCGATCGAGGAGTGACATAATCAACACACAACAGTATACATGTTAATTGTTCACTATCATTAACACAAATCACGTCATGATCAAAAGAGATATTATCTGAAAGCTGATTAATGCGATTATTCTCTTCTGTTATAATACGAAAACATCCCCCCCCCCCCCCCCCACCACCCCCGAGCCACCGCGGAACCAATGTTTAGAATGTCACAACCAAAGAGATCGCTCACCGGGGTCGGGTCACTGTCAGTGTCGCACACAACCTGCTCCGCACGGGAAGTTTGCCTGCACCCGTGAAACGCAACCGGTGTCACTGCAGGGCGGCCTCCCCCCTATACAATTTCCCTGAGGCTGGATCCGTCCCCACCGTCAAGACCGTACTTCTTGCCGTAAATACGCAGGTGATCAAAGACCATGGTTGCACGCTTTCCTTCACTTCTGGCTTTTTTCAAATGAGGCGTTAATTTCCTCCTAACCTCTCTCACTCTGAAAGAAAAGTCCTCACCTAAAAACACCTGTGACCCTTTCAGTTTGTATCTTGCTTTCAGAATCCTTTCTTTGTCCTTGAAGAACGTGCAACAACCTATCACTGGAGAATCCGATCTTGAATTCAGGCGGTGCACATGATCGAAAGGGAAATCACCAGCAAGCTCCAGAGTGTCTGTAATGAAGTCATGGGCCACGGCTTCACACTCCTTCTGAGTTTCGTTGGGTCTTCGAGCAAGTCCGTGAAAAATTAAGTTGTTCCGTTTTGATCGGCCTTCTAAGTCGTCCGTCTTCCGTTCCAAAGAATCAATTGTTTTCTTCAGGGCGTCATTGCTGTTTTGGAGGTCTTCGTTTTCCCGTCGCAGCTCCGTCACCTCCTGTCTCGGGGATTTCAATTCTCCATGCACAGCAGCGTATCCATCCCGCAAATCCTTCATGTCGCCTTTCATCTCGTCAAACTTCGTATTCAAAGTCTGAAGCATGGACATTAAATCAAGATTTGAGGGATGCTGGGTGGTTGACGTAGCTCCCGGTGTGCTGGAAGAAGTACGGGGCTTGTCCACGCTATCCCTGCGGTCACCACTCGACAGACTGGTCTGTCGCAGGGAACTCTTCGGTGGTCCAGGGTTCCGCTCCACATCACCATATTGCAAAAAAAAAAAAAATGCCCCAGAACAAGAGCGGCAGGAGGGAACCAAAAATGACACCGTCCACAACAGTCTTGAGTCTCACTGTTTTTTCTCTCACGGCGGCTCGATTTCCGGCCCTTTTCATCATAAAAGCCACAAATACCGGCACAAAGGAACCACAACGTGGCCGGAAATTGAGATGTCCAGAAGGCATGGCACTACACAGACTTCTCTGCAAAATCTGAGGTCAATACTCGGCCACAACAGGTATTAATTAAGCAATTTGTTGGAGCTTAACCAAAACACAGCCGTACCGAATGAATACAGTTCAACGAGAGAGAGAGAGAGAGAGAGAGAGAGAGGGGGGGGGGGCAGGCAGACAGACAGACAGACGGACAGTAACAGGAAGGGGGAGAGAGAGATTCGGATTGCTTATTCACATAGGCCTAGGCCCCTTATGAAAGGGCATGGAAATAGTACATTTGAAACAAATATACGCGACACGTGACAAAGTATATCAAATTAAGACAAAATCAATTGTACCCTTTAAGAGGTAGCCATCTCTCTAATTTCAAATGCCTTATACATAAAGAACGAAAGATTTCGAACATCTTTTGTTGACGCTGACGACACCAATAGGGTCCATCTAAAAAGGGAATGAATTTTGGCTTGATGAATTCATTTTTGATGTCCATACGGGCTGGACAACAAAGAGCAAAGTGCATCTCAATCTTGTGACACTTTCCAAAGAAGACAAATCATATCATTGTCATCAACACCGGTTTTGTATCTAAATTTACGTATTGCTAAATCCGATATTCAAAGTCTAAATTTTGCCATTATGTATTTAAAGTGTCTATCAATTTCTTAAGTTATGTAAGGTTTTAGATCATGAGAATTACCAAAATGTCTGTGAAAATCAAACCTTTTACTATTATGCACATGATTTAACCATGTTTGCAAACTGCAGTCAACTAGTCATTGACGAAAACAACTTATAAACTGTTTAACATGTCCAACACCTTGATTCAGCCGTACAAAACCAAAACTGTACTCGAAAAGGCACATACGTACTTTACTAGCCCAGTTATTTTTTTTCTCTAGAATCGAGATCATAAAGCATATTATAAGCTTTACGAGGTATTCTATACTCTTCCATATGAAGTAAATTCAGCCAACATCGGATGTATATAACTGCAGAAACAATATATATATATATATATATATATATATGAAACCTATTCGTCTCGCTATACACAAGATCGTTATGCGTCCACCTATTAACACCTGGAAATTTTTTTTCAAAGCGAAAAGATGCACAGATTCACAATGCATTGCAGCATTATCTAATCCCATAATTTCGATCCGTAGTGTGCAATTGGCTGCACTTGACTATCGATCAACTTGCAAAATACATGAAAAGACGTATTGCTGAGAACATATAACTTTTCATAATACAAAGCAAAACATTTTTGGACTTGCTAGCGAGATCCTTTCAAGCACTAACAAAACTCAGACGAATAGAGAAAAATATACCCAAATATCTATAAGCATTCACAACAGGCATGGAAGCATTATTATGTAGCCATCGTTCTCTTGCACTCAAATAACCACCCTTTCGAAACACAATAATGTTACTTTTAGACAAATTAACTTTCGGCTGGAGAGATGCAGCTGAGCAGTGTATTATTTTTTTCCTTTTCTGCGTACGCAGGCTGATGATACTCCTGCGGACAGTCCAGTCTGTGTGACCGTTTTTTTTTTTAAATTCCGCCATTAAGACAGCCATACTCCAACTCCGGGGAAGGTGCATGCTATGTGTAACGTGTCATCCATACCAACGGCCAAACTGGCCTTCTCTTCCGAAAGTTGGTGATGAGATTTTACGTGTGTGCAAGATGTTATGCGTGCGTTCACATACGGAACCTCGGTTTATAGTCTCATTCGAAGGACTGTGTGGGAAATGGGGTCAGAACCAATGTACACTCTGAGGGGAAAATCCCCCTGCACCGAAACGGTCCGGCGGAGATTCGAACCCGCAACCCCAGCATGACCAAGATTACGAGTCCGGCACTCTACCACTCAGCTACTTCGGCCCCCTGATCGGTGTAAACTATTCAGTTTTGTCTGTAAACCAAAAACTGTCTCCGATATCAAAATCACGTCATCAACCAGAAACAGAATGAACAATTCAAACGCATCAGAAGTCAACAAACCAACGTGTCTCCTGTAATAATTTACCTCAATTGCTGGCTGAACAGTGAAAGTAAAACTGGACTACAGGCATCGCCCTGTTTAACCCCGGCAGAACGATTGATATAACCTGTAAATCTAGCTCCACAACGAACTTTAGCTTTCACCTCATTGTACATACTTCTAATACATCTGTAAAGTTTACCCGTAATACCGTTTTTAATCATAATTGGCTAGAGAAGATTTCTATTAATGGAATCGAAGGCTTTTTCAAAATCAATGAAAGCTACATATAATTTTCGATTAAAAGAAAACTGTTTTTGAACTAGAGCCAACAAGGTGAACATGTGGTCAACAGTCGAATAACCCTTTTTAAACCCAGCTTGATAATCACCCGTAATATTTTTATCCTCAATCCATTCTTGCAGTGCGTTATTCATTATCATCCCAAACATTTTACTACTAATGTTACTAAGAGAAACACCCATGTAGTTGTTTTGATCATTAGCACCACCTTTTTAAAAAATCGGCACAATTATTGATTCTGTCCATCTCTCTGGGAACACACTATAATCAAATTATTTATTGAATAACTTCAGACAGAACTGCACAACACAGGTAGAAGACTTTTTAAACAACTCACCAATGATTCCATCAAGACCCGCTGCCGTGCGATTTTTTTTTTTTTTTTTTTTTTGGATAGTTTTTTAATTGCTAGTAATACTTCCTCGTCAGTAATGAGACGATTCATATAAACATCAGAGTCATCTTTAAACACCTCTTGGTCTGGTTGACCATCATCATTGGATTGTAACAATGCTTGAAAATGCTGAAACCACACATCTACTGTAATTTCATTTCTAGGCTGTTTTCTTTGTGGTGATATCGTGTGGACAACATTCCAAAATTCTCTCTGAGACTTTACAGATGTAACAAGCTTATCTATTTTTGCTTTATTGAAATCTTTCTCTTTTCTCGAGTAAATGCTTATATTCACGTCTAGCTATCACATATGCATGTCCTCTCTGTGTCTTTCAACGAACGACGACTAATTCTTAACAGCCTCCTGGTCTTTCTTTTCTTAACAACACATTCTTCTTTCAATCATAACATGCGCACTTTTTTTCATACATTCAGCGCTTTCAATTAAACATTCGCTAAACATATTTAGGGCATTGTTTATATCATAATCAATTAATCATATGGCAATATCAAGTTTTCTATTCGTACTTTCACTACCTAATGTATTACTAAACAATGAGGAGCATTCATCATTCCAAAGAATTTTTTCTGAGGTATAATACTGCACTTCTTTACCAATTTCTATCAAGTTTCCAAATGGGGTAGCAATTTGAAAAGACAGCCAAAAATGATCAAAATCTATATGTTCCAAAACATTGAGTTCACGTGCATCATACCAAAGAGCAAAAAGTTCATTTGAGAAAATGAAATAATAGTTTACAATGCCGCCAGAATCAGAAACATACGTATAGCAATCTTTTAGTCGCCTTTACATACGCCATTTAAAATGCACAAATTCAAAGCAGTGTACATGTTTAATAATGACTTCCCATGATTATTCACAGTTTCATCTTGGGAACATCGGTTAATGTTGACTGAGTGACTATCGTGTTGTGCTTCAAAAATATCACACCCAGCAAAAGTTCTGCGAAACATCAGAAGTTCTGCTGTTCAGATCACCATTTCGACTTACGTATACATCACTTGTTTACAAAAGGTCAGTCAGACATTCTTCTAGTAAAATAACATCATTATCTTATGGGAAGAACCTTTTGGTGGAATATACGAACAAAAATACAAAATATTCTTTTCTGTTTCAAACAACATTTTATCGATCAAGAACACAAACAAATTTGGACAATTCACTTCAGCTGATTTAACTATGGGAGGAACTCATTCTTTATTAGACAAACCACACCTCCCGACCTTCTTCCCATTTTTGAAAATTTAATAGCAGATTTACTAAATACTTTATAACCAGTAAATAAATCATCACGACAATCTTCAATGAATGTTTCAATTAAAGAGACAAATTCAAACTTATACAGAAATGAAATAAAATGGGGATATACAAATTTAGACATTAAACCATTTATATTCCAAGTTAGAAAGGAAACTGATTTTTCTACAATTGAACACGAAATGTTCTTCGTATGCCCACACGCGCAAAGCGTCGCCAGCTCCGCCTGGCACGCCTGACACACAGAACACCGCTCACATGCGACACTGTCACCGGAGACCGGAGAGTCAAACGGCGTTAAGTCACTGGGGTTCCCGTTTTTATAATCCCTTGCTGTCAGACAGATTTGATCATGTGGCCGGCCGTCTCCCTATCTTGATTCTCTCAAACTGCCATCTTCACTAAGGAAATACTTACTGCCTCAATTATTAGATGATCAAAAATCAACGAAGCTTTTTTTCCCTTCGGCTCTTGCCTTTTTAAGATAGGGAGAGAGACCACGTCTGACTTCTCTGACTCTAAAGGAGATATCCTCCCCCACAAAGACATTGCTGCCTTTCAGTTTACCTTTGGCCTTAAGAATATTTACTTTGTCTTTATAGAAAGCAGCAAGCAATGCTGGGGGAATCAGGTTTCGAATTCAACCTGTGAATACGGTCAAATTCAACATCACGTGTAATGTTCAATTTGTCAGTAAGCAAGACATGCATCTTTCCCTGAGCCTCTTCACTGGACCCACTTTTATGCCTGGGAATACCATAAAAAAGAAATATTGTTACGCTTTGAGCGACATTCCATCGGTGTTTCTTTCAAGTTGTTCCACCTTAGCTAAGAGATCAGAATCTTTCTTTGGTAGTTCGATGTTTTTCTTTCTCAAAGACCCCACCTCTTCACGCAGATCATTGAACCCACTACGCAGTGCAGGAAACTGGTCCCGAAGGTCCTTTAAGCTTCTGTCCAATTCACCAAACTTACAGTCCAACTTGTTCATGACGTCAGCGATCGTTGGCTGCTGAAGAGGAGGCGAAGTCGTCTGCCTGCTGTCCGAGGAAGCGCCGGTCTGCTCCGTGCTGGTCCTGCGTCCTGCAGTGGCACTCAGACTGTTCACTCTCAGCTGCCGAAGGCTGTTGGGGCCAGGGTTCTGTTCCATTTCACAGCAACGTAAAAGCAGACTGCCCCAGAACAGCAGCGTGAGGAGCAAGCCTAAGGTGACACCGGCAACTTTGTTTCGTAGTGTCAGAGTGGCGAATCTCATGGCAGTCTTTTTCGAGGCCCTCTTTAACATGAAGGCGATAAACTGTGGCAAGAAGGAGCCACAAGCCGCCCTAAAAACAAGAGGGACTGAAGGCATGGCACCAAAACGACCCGCTGGAAAAAGCACAAGTCACACTCTGCGTCAGTCCCTCACAATCGACAAAAACGAGACAATGCGAACACTGGCCCGCACTCTTCACGTCGAAGTTCACACCCCCGTGGGGGGAGGGAGGGAGGGAGGGAGGGAGAGAGAGAAAGAGAGAGAGACAAAGGAGGGAAGGACACACACACACACACACACACACACACACACCCCACACGTACACACACACACACACACACACACACACACACACACACACACACACACACACACACACACACACACACACACACACACACACACACATTGTCTCTCTCTCTCACACACACACACACATACACACACACGCGCGCGCGCGCGCGCGCGTACACACACTCACACTACGGCGTTGAGGTACAAAGTATATGAATAGGGAAATCTTATGTAGTTTGTACAATATCGAAGAAATGACACCAGAGTATTTAATGCGCAACAGACTGAATTCGTATGACCTTTACCGGTCATAAAACGGCGCCACAAGCAGCCCCCGCAAATCCTAATTCCTATCTTCCAAAACAGAACTGAAACCCACAAACCGTGTAGTCTTCGATGACTTTAACCACTGCATTAGTGGTAGCCATCACATCATAAATTGCCCGGTATGGTGTTTTTTTTCCCTCAGATGAGTTGCAAGCATTATTAATTGCGATGAAGTGGACCCAAAAGCTTGTCATGGTGGTTGTTTCTGGAAATACTCTTTGACCCCCTTCAAAAATCGTGACGTTTTACCGCCTCACTTTCCCTGCCATCCCCCCCCACCCCCACCCCCCCCCCCGCCCCCCTCCCGCCTTCCCCATAGATAATCCCTCAGATGAAAGGGAGACGGATAGGTAGGAGGACGGGGAGGGGAAAAGAAAGAAAAAGGAAGAGACAAGAAGCGGAAAACCACAATCTTCTTTGTACTCGTTCACAGTCATTCCTTTGAATGCAAAGTTTCATTTCCACTCTAGGCCAGAAGAGCAAGGGCATCCTCGATAAACAACGACAACAGTCATCTCCACCCCACCCCACCCCATCACACTTCCTCTCTCATCAGCTTGAAAGGTACAAATGGGAGCATGCAGCATGTTCCTGGGACCCAGCCAGTCACATCCTTGGCACAATGACATGGAAGCAACTTCCCAGAGAGTGACGTAAGTTGCAGTCCATGACTATCCAGTGGACAGAAACAGATGAGGCAATGATAAGTTGGAGAAGATAGACGGGGACGGGAAGGAGAGAAGTGGATGTGGTGCGTGCGTGCGTGCGTGCGGGCGTGCGAGTGTGTGTGTATGTGTGTGTGTGTGTGTGTGTGTGTGTGTGTGTGTGTGTGTGTGTGTGTGTGTGTGTGTGCACGCGTGCGCGCGTGTGCGCGCGTGTGTGTGAGTGCGCGCGTGCGTATCTGTGATGAAGAGGAGAGGGGGGAGGGGTGGGGGGGGGGGGAGGAGAGGTAGCGGTGTATGTCGTAAGACGACTTCTAGCTTTGTTAGTTTTACCAGCGACCTTCTTCTCCTCGTCTTAAAGACAAATGCAAGGAGGAAAAACATAACTTTAATATAACTTAATGTTGCTTATAGCCCAGCCGACCGTAAAGGGACATATCACGGCTGTCACCGCGTTGAAGTCAACCCACCAGTCATTCATTCACACAACTCTTTTTAAAATACATCTAAAAACACTCCCGAATTTTGTTAAAAATCTTTCCACTTTTAAATCCCAGATCCGATGAAAAATGTTGATCTCTTTCAGTAATTCAAAGATCGCATCAGGTGGAACATCTCTGAACAGGATTTTCATGGAATCTGCTGTAAAATGTTTGTGTCTAACATCACGGAAGTCCCAACACTCTACAAGAATATGTTTCATTGTGAGTGGTATATGACATGGAACGCACTACGGAGTTTCTTCACTCTTAAAGAGGTACGAATGAGTAAAATATGAATGGCCGGTGTGCAGCCGGCATAGAACCGTTTCTTCTTTTCGACCACGTGAGGTGGATGAGAGGAACTCTTTTAGGTTTGGTCTGATCTGGAAGAGTTTGTTATCCGTCTGTGTATTCCAATCCTCCTGCCAGAGGATCTGGAAGAGTTTGTTATCCGTCTGTGTATTCCAATCCTCCTGCCAGAGGATCTGGAAGAGTTTGTTATCCGTCTGTGTATTCCAATCCTCCTGCCAGAGGATCTGGAAGAGTTTGTTATCCGTCCGTGTATTCCAATCCTCCTGCCAGAGGATCTGGAAGAGTTTGTTATCCGTCTGTGTATTCCAATCTTCCTGCCAGAGGTCTCTAATATAATCATTAACTTTTGGTTTATCTGTGTAGGGGATAGATATGTTAGACAGTTTCCCTGTTGTGGCATTCTTGGTCAAACGATCAGCCATTTCATTCCCTCCGATGCCAACATGATGAGGAACCAAAGTGTGTGTGTGTGTGTGTGTGTGTGTGTGTGTGTGTGTGTGTGTGTGTGTGTGTGTGTGTGTGTGTGTGAATGGTACTGCCTGTGCTTTTATATGGCTGTGAAATTTGGGGATATAGTGATTCAAAGCTAATGGAAAGTTTCCAGCTTAAAATTCTAATGCATATTTTTCATTTAAATCGTTCAACCAAAAAAGAATTGATGTATGGAGGACTAGGAACGTATCCTGTTTCATTTCAAGTACATGCACGACTGATAAAATTCTGGTCATTCTTATTTTCTCCACAAACAAACAAATATTCATCTAGATTGTATCAAGTATTATATGATTTATACAGAAATCACGGTTTTACATCTAGGTGGTTGATGTGTATACGGGATGTCCTAATAGAAACAGGATTCGACTGTGAGTGGGAGACACAAAAGTTTTCGTCTGTTCACAGTCTCTGTAGAAATGTTCGTAATTCATTAGAAGACATTTACATACGTGCATGGAATTATGCTTTAGAATCTAGTAACAAGTGTTTACTTTACAGAATCTAGTAACAAGTGTTTACTTTACAGAATCTAGTAACAAGTGTTTACTTTACAGAATCTAGTAACAAGTGTTTACTTTACAGACATGTTAAAACAGAGTTTCGCCGTGAAAAATACATTGAAATGTTACCTGATGTTTATATATACCCACTGATTCGGTTTCGCTGTGGCAATCATAAACTCATGATGGAAATTGGCAGACGATTTGGAATACCTCACGATGAACGATTCTGTCGGGACTGTGTCCAGAATGATCTTGGTGATGAATTTCATTTTGTAATGAAATGTAACATATATAACGACATTAGAAATCAGTTTATACCTAGAAAATTTACATGTACAAAGTCCGTATTTAACTACTGTCGTTTGCTTTGTGGTGGTAAGAAAGTTTTGCTAAATTTAGCGCAGTTTTTAAAACTTAGTAAAATTGTGTAACATTACATTCAGTGTGTTAATTATAGGGAAAATTTGGATGTTTACTTTGTTTCATTTCTATTTGTTTGATTTGTTTCAAGTCCTCCATGCCCCAAAAGGGGTCACAGGATTAAAATCTTTGAATCTGTGTGTGTGTGTGTGTGTGTGTGGTGTGTGTGTGTGCGTGTGTGTGTGTGTGTGTGTGTGTGTGTGTGTGTGTGTGTGTGTGTGTGTGTGTGGCGTGTGTGTGTGCGTGCCTGCGTGCGAGCGTGTGTGTGATGGGGGTAGGGAAGAGGGGGAGGGAGGACGGGTGGTGGTATATGTCATAAAACGAGTTCCGTCTTTGTGAGTTTGCACAAGCGACCTCTTTCTTCCACGACTATATGACAAATCCAGGGAGGAAAGAATCGCTTTAGTGTGTGTGTGTGTGTGTGTGTGTGTGTGTGTGTGTGTGTGTGTGTGTGTGTGTGTGTGTGTGTGTAGATATGCGTGCGCGCGTGCGTGCGTGCGTGCGTGCGTGCGTGTGTGTGTAAGCATGGTGCACGCATAAATGGAGATTGCCTTTTCACTCTCCGGGCTAAGATCGATCACTGTATATGTTAATTATTAGACTGTCTGCGTGTTCGTTTTTTTTTCTCCCCAGTGGCTTTCCTTTTCCCAGATCACTCACTCCGCTCCTCTATTCTTCTCTGAATTCTCGTTGTTATCAAACACTCAATCCCATATCTCATTCAACGCCTCTGTTCTTCTCTCTATTGTCTTCGGTATTAAGAACCAGTAACTTGGGTGCTGTAAAAACTAGCTTGGCGGCTAATTGCTGTAAGTGATGGAGAGGGTTTTCTGCGGGCTGTCATCAAGAAGTGAGTTATAATAGTATAACTGTCTAATCTTGACTGTGTTGTTTTGTGCAGACAGAATGCATGTGCTAATGTCTTAGCAGCGCCAAGAGTGTGGTAGGCCTATCTGCGAACGAAGCTGGTATGTCCAAGTTCCATACAACACAGCTTGACACGCTGTTTTAGGTGCTGGTTCATTCGGAGATCTTAATATAAAAAAAAAATCAGACATGCGTACGACCTGAGAATAAGGTCATTGATCCAATGGGAATGGTAGAGGGCAGAGAAGAAAAGTCTGCAGACGAAAGAACGAATCACATGGTTAGCAGAACAGGCTGAATCACCCAATCCGACACAAACAGTAACATTTATAACCAAAAATGTCTGAGATGAAAAGTTTTGGCGAAGTTTAACTAGATTTCAAATTCAACCTTTTACATTTAGAATGCGACAAACATAGTTTGACAGCGCTAAAGGCTAATAAGGACAACACACCACATTATGTTCAGCCGCTGTTTCGTCGCTCAGCACCAACATCGCGACGTCCTCTCATAGATAGCTGCAGCCTTGGCCTTTTTACTCCAATAAAGTTCTTGTTCCCCATACTGGCTAGTCAGCCAGCCAAGTAGTAACTATCATCATCATCATACTTGTCATTATCATTATTAGCATTATTTATTTATTATTGTTATTATTATTATATACAATATATATTACTTTTTTCGAGGGGATGAAGGGGTGGCGGGGAGGGAAAAGGGGAACACTCGAAGGGGGGATGCTTCGGTCAATACTATTAAGGAACCCAGAACACCGACGCACACATACTCGTAGCTCAAACAAACATCAAACAAACGCATGCACACACAGGAAGGCAAGAGAAGAAGGGGAGGGGCTGGAGAGAGAGAGAGAGAGAGAGAGAGAGAGAGAGAGAGAGAGAGAGAGAGAGAGAGAGAGAGAGAGAGGTGCACAAGCAGACGTACAGACAGACTGATATCAATCTACCCACAGGATGTACTGTGTGTTCCCAGCGGCACCGAACGGACAACGAACTTAACCTAACACAATTATGGCTCCCGCGAGTCTCGCTGCACACCGCACAAGCTTTACAGACTGTCGGCTCAATTTCCCAACTGGTCCTCTAAATATATGTCCTTCCACACTCTACTCCCACTCCCTGACATCCTCGCCCTTTTTTTTACCCTTCTCCAAAGCTACCCTTCCTTCAGCCCCCTCCTCTCAAACCCACCACCTAAGCACTTTCCTTTCCCTTGACAGCCATCCACTACGGCGAACAAATCCATTTCTCCCTCCTCTTCAACTTGCTCTCGTCATTAGCCATGTTGCTCACCCATCGGCGATCGGCACGTTAAGTGTTTTGTGAATAATGGAAGAGACACATGCTGTGACTGGCCTTGGAATAGTGAAATGTGTAACTACGAATACAATAATTGACAGTTCGTTTTTCATAAGTTCTAAAAATCTTTCATTCAAAATAGTAATAAGTGTAAAAGGTATATCTTCTAGTGTAGAGTTTAGGGTGATAACTACAGTAGCAATAATGACCACTGGAAAAAATGAGTATGTTTGTGCATAAGTGAGTGGGTAAGCGAAAGAACATGTGCGTGTGTGTGCGTGCGTGCGTGCGTGCGTGTGTGCGTGCGTGCGTGTGTGTGTGTGTGTGTGTGTGTGTGTGTGTGTGTGTGTGTGTGTGTGTGTGTGTGTGTGGTGCGTGCGTGCGTGCGTGCGTGGGCGCCCGCCCGGGAGAAGATAAAGACAGTAAACCACAATCAACGCTCAAATGGCAGGAGGTAAATAAGTGGTTTCGTCCACATATTTTAATTGTCCCGTGAAAACCATAGGAAAGAAGACTCCAAGAAATGCTCCTCTGTACACCTGCCTCTCGGTTGGCACACTGGTGAAGACAAGGCAAGAGCACATTAAGAAATTTCAGAAATTAACTTATTTCTCGGTCAGTCAATTAAGTGAAAACAACAACAAAACAGCAGCACCTCTAGATATTTCAGGAACTCACTGGGAGCATACGGAACATCTTCTCTTTCTCTCCATACAGTATACTTGCATTTGATACCTATTTCCTTACGTTGAGCTCTGCAACGTTCCAAGACACCCAGGTTTCCCCGTTTTCCAACTAATCCCTCCCTGCCTATACGCTCCTCATCCAAGAGTTTACTCCCAGTTCTCACATGCATATTCTTCCCACACTAACACCGCCCCTAACACCACCAGCAACCCCTTCGCAACCCTAACCTCCCCACCACTCACACACTATTTCTCTGCCTCTGCGCCTTTCCCGACCGTTCTTTCCCCTCCCCACCCACTAGTCCAGACCTTCCATTCTTTCCTCCAAGACCCACAATAACGTAACGGAATTACGGTTATTGGTCGTGACATATGCCTGATTGGCCAGGGGAAAATCGAACAAGTGACTCGTTCCCCGAACATGGTTGTAAGTGGCTATGGTAGCCGCAGATGAGACGCAGTCACGAGGAGGCTAGTGGTATATACACGGTAGTATGGAAGCAAGCAAGGACTGAGAAGGAGGATGGCGGAGGAGGAAGAACATAAAAATCATGCCTGAAGAGGAAACGGGCACGCGTAATACGTTCGTCAGCGTAATAAGCGCCGTCGCACATTGACGTGCTCACATGCATGCACGGCCACATACACGAACACACACACACACACACACACACACACACACACACACACACACACACACACACACACACACAGAAACCCGCGAGCGTATGCACGCATACACGCACGCACGCACGGAGAGCAACCGTATGTCTACACATGATCCAATGATAATAAATGGTAGTAGATGAAGAGCAAGAACATGCAAGAGAGAGAGAGAGAGAGAGAGAGAGAGAGAGAGAGAGAGAGAGAGAGAGAGAGAGAGAGAGAGAGAGAGAGAAGGCTACGAGCATCTACATGGGCATAAAAGACCACACCAACCCTTTGTTGCTGACCAACATACCAAGCACAAAACAATGATATTAACATGCCGTTTCCACTGCTAAATAATAATGGTTAGCCTTCTACATATTGTTCATTACGTTTTTGTGATTGCCTGTGGGCTATTCGTACAATCGATCAAGACAACAGCTGTGTCATGTAGTGGGGCAGTCTGTACCTTCATACTGTATGGTTTTAAGAGGAATACTAATTAAATGAATCTTGAACAAAATGACGAAGGGGAGAAATCACACAATTTAATGTGTACGTATGTATGTACGTACATACGTATGTATGCATGTATGTATGTTTCTATGTATGAATCGTGTATGTATGTATGTATGCATGTATGAATATTTGTATGTGTGAATGTATGTATGCATATACGTATGTATGTATGTATCTGTGTACACACACACACTCATAAACACACACACACACACTCACACACACACACACACACACACACACCACAATATATATATATATATATATATATATATATATATATATATATATAAGCGCTTGATCTTCACTGAGTCGAAGAACCACCAACAGTGGAAGTTTCTGATACGTCTGCTGTTGTTGCTGCTGTTGCATATGTTGACAGTGATGATGATCAAGACCGTGCAAAGCAATGAAAAACAAATAAAGAGCGAGAACGTGTGAGGGAGTGTAAGAGAGAGAAAGTGTGTGGTGCATGGCAAGATGGTGGGAAGTAGACAGTGGCTTTGATGAGTCGAGGGTAGGGAAAGGAAGAACAGAAAGGAAGGCTTTGGAACAACATCTGATTTCGAAGTATCTCAAAGATGCAGACAAGGATGGGGCGTGAGCCGTTAAAAAGCTCGAAGAATCATGGAATTGTGGACAAGCGAGGGACAAAGAGATTGAGGTGGGTGGGAGTGAAGGTGGGGGTGGGAGGGGGGGGGAGTGGAAGGAGCCAGAGGAAGAGGTAAGGTAAGTCCTACCAAGCGAGCAAAGCCCGTGACGGGTATGCATGCCATTCAAATACTTTCTTTTAAAATCAATTTGAAATGTACTTTCTCCCCTCCAGCCTCTTCCATCTTTTCTCCGGTTCCATTCCGTAGTTATAGTATTTCATCCATACCACAGAGATCGAAGAAATAAATGCCTGTTCGTCTTTTGTTTCAATTGTTCTGAATGTTGTTTGTCTTACATGAAGAAGCCCCAAAATTTGAAGCGCGCTGTGTCTGTTTTGTGATTTCTTTATTCCTTCTTCTGGTGGATCGGTGATCCAATTTTTGCTGTTACGTGTAAAGAGTGTTTGTATGTTTCTGTTTAATTATATCCATACAGGGCTGTTATCCACTACAAATAAAAAATCCGTCAAGGTACTCATGTTGTTTCTTGCGCAGCCGAACATATGGGCCGGGCCCTATGAGGGTGGTCATTTCGTTTAACTTCATTCCTTACACATTTAAAAAAAAAATTAAGGCAAAAACACTTTTCACCAAACCAGATTTTCAAGTATGCTTCAAAATCGTTCTTTCGTAAAATCTTTGACCAGATGAAAAATGTTTCATTCATCCAGGTAGTGAAAAATCGTATCTTGTGGAACATCTCTCAACGAGGCTTTCATAGAATCTGTTGCAGTGTTCATGTCTGACATCATGTAAGTGCCAATGTTCTACAAGTAGACAGAAATACACCACAAGAAATGCGCCATGGAGCTTCCTCGAGATAGGATGGGGTGTAATGAGAGTGGGGGGGGGGGGGGGGTGTAATCTGCACCAAACACTTCCGTCCTGGGGAAACCCAACAACGTATTTAATTCTACATAACTATCGACAAAAAATTAATTCAAAGTGTAACCTGTTTATTGACAATCTCAAAGCACGTCAACCTCAGCGATGCGGGTGTGTCAATAATTATCCATGAGTATGAATACAGTCGCACTACCTAGTCGCCTGCTCACTAAAGAATGGCTAGCATACCACACATGGTAACAAGACGTAATAGACAGGTTTCTGGTCTTCTTCCACAGACCGTCATGCAAATCAGTACAGACGTCTGAACAGCTTTGTGGTGCAGTGCGTTACCGCAGTGTAATGTTCAAAGGTGTAGTGCAGTATAGACCTTCTCTGGCTTTATTGATGTGTCCACACCAGAATACTCCACAGAACATAAACCTTCTGATAAAAGCACGTGAAGCAGGTTACAGTGTCTGTGTCATCAAAGATTAGGTGAGTCAGCTGACCGTCCACTCCGAGAGATCTTACCCCTTCACACACACAGACACACACACACACACACACACACGCGCGCCGCGCGCGCGCGCGCCGCGTTTGCTTGATTACTAATACAGGTACACATAAAAGAACGTGCGGTCAGATATCTATGCGCTTGCAAACAGCATGTCAAAACACACAGTAACACAGGTACACAGAATGGAAAAAGAAGATTATGTCGGGGGTTGGGGAAGAGATACAGAGGGCGAGAGAGGGGGGAGAAGAGAGAGGGGGGAGGGAAGGAAGGAGAGAGAGAGAGAGAGAGAGAGAGAGAGAGAGAGAGAGAGAGAGAGAGAGAGAGAGAGGACCGAGGAACGCTGGCATAGATAAACATACAGTTAAAACTGGATCTATAGGCAAGAAGGTAAGCATCTGCCTTATGCGTGTAGAATTCATGAAAGCATACCTACAGAAATGAAATGTTGAAGCTCAGGGATGAGGCCTAAAGTACGATCTGAAAGCGAAAGG
>CM065734.1:10020246-10025246 GCA_033310375.1 Conus canariensis
TCGTTTCTACATCGATCGAAAGCTGATCATTCACGTCTATGAATGACTATAGTGGCGTGGATATATATATATATATATATATATATATATATAGTTGTGTGTGTGTGGTGTGTGTGTGTGTGTGTGTCTGTGTGTCTGTGTGTCTGTGTGTGTGCGCGCGCGTGTATGTGTGTGTGCTGTGTGAGAGAGAGAGAGAGAGAGAGAGAGAGAGAGAGAGAGAGAGAGAGGGAGGGAGGGAGAGAGAGAGTAAGGGAGCTTATGTGTGAAGAATGATTTATTACATCTTGTATAAAAACTGATGTTTGATGTGCTTTTTAAATAAATGCCCAAGCCCTTTTGACCAGACATTTACCTTTTGAATTTGACAAAGGTTACGCGCACACAGACACGACACTTTTGATACTAAGTGCCTACGCAACATCAGCATTCAATCAACTGAACAAAATATGGCACAGCAAGAAATTCTCCCTTGGAATTAAACTGAAATTTTATAACTCCAGCGTGATTTCAACGCTGTTATATGGCTGCGAAACCTGACAACTGAATACCACCCAGGAGAAGAAACTCGACGCTTTTGAGACCAAGTGCCTACGTAAGATCTTGGACATCAAATGGTCAGACTTTATACCCAATGAGGTCCAAGCAGCTCCCCGTGTCAACCATCGTCTGCTGACGGCGCCTCCACTGGCTGGATCATGTCTTGAGATTACCCTCCTCAATACCTGCAAACCAGGCCATTAAATGGACCCCAGCAGGCCAGAGAAAAAGAGGACGACCCAGGATGAGCTGGCGACAGACAGTGGAGAGAGACCTCAGACTCGTTGACAGAGGATGGAGTGACACTAGCAAACTGGCTAAGGACCGTGCACAGTGGCACGCCTTGACTGCCTCATGCGTCGCAAGACACGGTAGCATCTATGTCTAACTAAGTGGATGGCACGATTTGTCGTCTTTTGCTGCTCCAGTGATCGAATGAGAGAGAAGGACCAAATTCCCCTCAGCACGGCAGCAACGGAGCGCGACAGCCTGGCGCATAAGGATGACATGTGACGCGCCATTTCAAAATTGCACGCGAAAGGATCGCGGGCGTGCCGGCCATCTGAAGCCCTGAACACACTATTAAACTTTACTAACTCTTAACATGATCATTTCTGTGAGATCTCAAGAGATGGCTGTCAACATGTATGGGAACGTTTCAAAAGTCTACCAACAATGTAGGCTGACAGTGTTGATTCTCTACCGAAACTAAACAACACACGGAAAAGACTAAAGAAAAATTGAAACTCATTTTGAATTCGTGAACTTCAGAAATTCAATCTTTGCGTTTAATTAAAAGCAAAAGCGAGACTTACGTTGGTAAGGGGAAGGTCATACTCGATTCCATAGAGGATGGTTTACTGATACGGAGGGAGATATGAGAGCCGTGCGTGCGTAAGAACGCCATACTTCAGAGTGAGAAATGCACCATCTGTATAAAAAAATGATCTAAAATCTTTTGTTAACATTACATGTATCCATCTCAATCTTCAAGCCCACTTAGTTTACCAATACTTTTATTAATAATTGTAATCTGTCTTTCATGTCTATCATTTTTATATCCAAGCTAAAAACAGACTATTTTGATTTGATAAAATAACACCTTCCAAACTGGATTGGGAGGGTAGGCATATCTCCCTCCATATTAGTAAACCATCCTCTGTGGAATCCAGCATGACCTTCACCTTACCAAGGTAAGTATCTCTTATGCTATAAATTTAATTTCGTATGGTTTACGAATATTCCGGAAGATATGAAACTTCAAAGTAGGCTGTTTTTTTTTTTCTTCTTTTGTTCTTATCAAAATACACATAAAATATTTAATATACAGTTTTGAACACATTCATAAAAATTTCACCTCATTTGGCACTTTCTTTAATCCTTTTTGTTTTTTGTTTCTTTAAATTATATGGCACTTTGCTGGTTCCTTGATTTTGGAAAGTTTCCAATCACGTAACCTTTGCCAAATTCAAAAGGTAAATATAATTACAAATACACTGAGCATTGTTCACATGCAATTTGTACCACACAAACTTTTCAACAGACTAGAAAAGACACATTTATACTAGAGAGAGATGATGAAAAATAGAAACTTTCAATAGATGTTTGGTCTGCACATTATGAGTATTACTTCATAATACAGAAAGGTAAAGCACCTTCTTGGAACTGAAAGGCCCATCTTTCATCATCAGTCTGTATGTACAGAGCATGACAGTCTATTTTCACTTCACTCCTTCTTATAGAAGTATCTTTCAATGTTATTTATGGCAACAGAGTCCACCTTTTTTGTTTCACCTTGGATAGGACGGAAATAACACTTTCTAAAAGTAGACTCATTTGACCATCCAGCTTTCTTCAAAATTTCATCCAATGACACACCAGATTTCGCAATCGCTGAAGCGGCAGCACCTCTGAAGCTGTGTGGAGCAAAATATTGAATTCCAGCATCCCTAAGTACACTCTTCATTCACCCACTCACTGTATCAAGAGAAACTGGGTTATAAGGTTTGACAAATTATAATAACAGTTGTTCTTTATCTCCCCTGATCTGTTCAGTTTTAGCTACATAATATTTCATTGCTTGCACAACACACAAGCTTTTGACTTCAAATGTTTTGAGTTCCAGTGCATTCTGGTGATGTCCTTTCTGGTATGTTTTAGTTTATCTTGTACCAAAATAACGCATCCCTAATCACTGAACTATAACCACTGCAGTTTCATCAAGTGAACTGTTTGAATTCCATGTGTTGTTGTTAACAACTAAAGTGCATACAGTTTCAATGTCAATTCCTTAAGACTAAGTTCTGAATTGGCTTTTTTTCTGTTTGAAATAATCTAACGAAATGTTCACATCCCACGTTTCAACATACTTTGGTACTGGTGTTCTCAATTCAAAAACACCTTTCATAAATCTAACTACAGAGAGATGAGAACCTACTGACCAGCCTTCTTCCGCTTTCACAACTGCTGATACTGCACTACGGGCTGTGTTTGTAGCACTATAGTCCAAACAATCTGTTTATAAAATGTATATAAAGTCTAAAACTACTACTACAGAGATCTGAAAAGGATCAATTTTCCTTGAAGACGAAACCTATTCAATTTTTCCAAGTATGTTGCATACTGTTTTTGTGTTGATTCTCTCCATGAAGCGCACATGATTTTACAAGTTTCTCCATGTATTCTCTGTGCTTCGATGGATTCCCTGAGAGTCTGGCTGCTACTAACTGCAACTTTCTGAGAAGGGGGTGTGACTCCCTCGAATGTGGTAACTGCAGCACAGACTTTCCTTTCGGCAGACATGACATGGCTGTTGAATCAATATGTGAAGTATCTGAGGAAACCAGCAGGCTGCTGGCCATAGTGGCAGGATTAATAATCCTTCCGCCTCTTCCTTCTCCAGCTTTTTCAACACCTGGATCTGGCTGAAAGGTGGGAACAGATAAATGAGACTGGGTCCATTTGACAGTGAAGGCATCTGTTGCAAAAGCTTCTGGATCTGGGTGCCAGAAAACGAAGGGCTTGAGCTGATAATTTAAGCGAGATGCAAACATGTCAATGTCAGGCTTTCCTAGTGTATCCGACACCCTTTGAAAAATCTAGGGTTTAATTTCCATTCTGTATTATCACTAAATTTTCTTGACTTCAAGTCGGCATCTTCATTCAATATTCCCGGGATATGTGGTATTGTTACCACACATTTTCTTTGCACTATATCCAAATCTTTCTTGCAACAGAGTTACACTCTTCAGAATGGGATCCACCCACGTTTTTCACATATGCGACTGCACAAGCGTTGTCTGTCAATATTTTCACATGTCTGCCTATCACTTCATTTCTGAAAGTTTTCAGAGCATATTCAATGGCAAGCAGCTAGCACATTAATATGCAGATTCTGTTCATTTTCTGCCCATCTGCCTCCTGTCTGCTTTAATCCACAAACTGCTCCCTGACCACCAGAGGTTGAAGCATCTGTGCAAATTTCTACAACAGGGTCTTCCCTATTCAAATGAAAACAACCATGTTTGATGTTCTTAATCCACCATTTAAGTTCTAAGTTTCCTTCATGTGACAGCTCCACGACTGCCTCAAAAATTGCCTTTATGCTTTTTAACAGCAATGCATTTGTCTTTTTCCAGTGATCTGTAGTACAGAGGTTCCCACTGTACTGCAGGAAAGGCTGCAAGTAACTTTTGTATGACCTGAGCTAACTCTCTGGTTGTGACAGTGCTTTTGCTTTCCAAATCAATCCTGGCAGCAAGAATTTTTTCCTGTCTGCTGGGAGTAACTCATATTTTTTTTAATTTGATACAAATCCTAGATATTTGATTTTTTTTTTTAGGTTTTACACAGACTCTTCTCTATGAACCACAAAACCAAGTGTTGTGAACAAGATTTGTTAACACTTTCATCCATATCCTTTTGACATTCCTCTGGACTGTCACCTTGTGATATCATCAATGAAAGCTGTAGACAAGTAACATTGGGCTCTTAAGAGTTGCATAGACTAGCTTAAGGAGTTTTCTGAAAAAAACCTTGGACAACAGGACAATCCACTTGGCAAGCAGGTATAACAGGATAAATGACCTCTCCATTGAAATTTCAGAAAATAGTTTTCTAAATTGAGGATCAACTGGCAATGAATAATATGCATGCCTTAAATCCACAGAAGCCATGTAACAATCTTTCTTCATCAATTCATTTCCTGATTGTAAATTTTCCATTTTAAAATGTTCATACTCTACATTCTGATTGAAATTTTTCAAACTTAATATCAACCTATGTGTACCCTCTGATTTGGTGCTAAAAAGATAGGCGATATAACTTGTCCTTCTTCATTCTTGGAATGTTCTGTCACTTTCGTATTCAACAATTTGTCAATTTCTCTGTCTGTTTCTTCAGTTAAATTTCCTTATATCTGATTTTTAGTTTCATTCTGACTCCGTGGCAAAACAGTGAGCGGA
>CM065734.1:10030246-10037746 GCA_033310375.1 Conus canariensis
TCGAAGTTTCACCATGATGCTGGGTGAACAGTTCGTTTCCTTCCTCGGTGTTGAGTCGTTCGCGACTGGAGAAAGTCCGTCTGTACGGCGCCTGGTTGAGCAGTGACACAACCGCCATGCTGGGCCGTGCATCTCCAGTATCCGATGGTGCACGCGGCCACAGCTGGTCGCTATATTATGAATACCCTAGGTATCTCCATTTTGGTTGATAAACTCTGCGAAAGCCTGTCCTCCTGAAGGTCTTCTGACTCCTAGCATTATCATCTAAGGCGCATGCCTGTCACTTGATTTCATTTTATCATCCAACAGTCCATAATAAGAACAGAATACCACTTAATTCAGTGTGTGCGCTCCACGGTCTGGCCTGAGAACGGCACTTAATTAAATGCCACCGTTTCTCAGTCATGCTCGAGTATGGAGGAAGTTCCCTGGACACGGAATAAATGTGCGATCTCACGAGTGTTGTGTGAAAGGAAACGAGTCTGTCATGAATGACAAACAGCGCATTATTCTCTCGCAGACCATCGGTTCTCCCTCAGCGTGCCGCTTTCATTCAACAGGGTTGGCAGAATTGTATCCAGCCTGACCGGTTGGTTGACATCCCTCTTCAAGCCTCCAAGCTTCCACAGTGTTTACAAAGGTTCAGTGCCACATGTCCGTGAACCAAGTGTAGAGCTGGGTGAATGCAGTGGGCAGACAGGTTTGAGAAAGGGAATGCCTGCCTGGTCTTTTAGAATTCAATCTGAAACAGTCAAAAGCAAGTTCTGTTATTCGCATCTCTCTGTCTTTCTCTGTCTGTATGTGCTCTCTCTCTCTCTCTCTCTCTCTCTCTCTCTCTCTCTCTCTCTCTCTCTCTCTCTCTCTCTCTCCGCCCCCCTCTGTGTGTGTGTGTGCGCATGTGTGTGCACGCGCGAGCTCGTGTGCGTGCTCTCTCTCCTCTCTCTCTCTCTCTCTCTCTCTCTCTCTCTCTCTCTGTGCATGCGCGCGTGCGTGTGTATGTGAGCGTGTGTGCATGTGTGTGTGTGTGTGCGTGTGTGTGTGTGTGTGTGTGTGTGCGTGTGTGTGTGTGTGTGTGTGTGTGTGTGTGTGTGTGTGTGTGTGTGTTACGGGTCATGTGGGTTGTACTTGTTGATGTCAAACTTGTGCACACGCGCTAAGACATCCATGGGCAGAGAGAGAGTGAGAGGAACGGACGGACGGACAGACAGACAGACAGACAGACAGACAGACAGACAGGTTAATAAACGAACTAAGACCACTAATGACGCATGAGAGAGAGAGAGAGAGAGAGAGAGAGAGAGAGAGAGAGAGAGAGAGAGAGAGAGAGAGAGGATGGACAAACTGCAAACTATGGTAAGGTAATGTTCCTTATAGCCAGCCGACTGCAAAGGGTTATATCAGGGCTGTCACCACGTTAAAATCAACTCACTAGTCATTCATTCACACAACTCTTTAAAATACATCTTCTAAAAACCCATCAAAAATTTTGTTAAAAACCTTTCCACTATAAAACCTCAAATTCGATAAAAAATGTTAATCTCTTTCAAGATTTCAAAGACCGCATCAGGTGAAACATCTCTGAACAAGGTTTTCATGGAATCTGCTGTAAAATGTTTGTGTCTCACATCATGCAAGTCCAAACACTCTAAAAGAATATGTTTCATTGTGAGTGGCACATGACATGGAATGCACCATGGAGCTTCTTCATTCTTTAAAAGGTATGAATCAGTAAAATACGAATGGCGGGTATGCAGCCGGCATAGAACCGTTTTTTCTATGCGACCACCAGAGGTGGATGAGAGGAACTCTTGTAGGTTTGGACGGATCTGAAAGAGTTTGTTATCCGTCTGTGTATTCCAATCCTCCTGCCAGAGGTCTAAGACATAATGATTAACTTTTGGTTTTTGATCTGTGTAGGGGATAGATATGTTAGAAAGTTTCCCTGTTGTGTTATTCTTGGCCAAACGATCAGCCATTTCATTCACTCCAATGCCAACGTGACCGGGAACCCAAGCCAGAACAATGTTGTGACCATCCGCTTTCAACCTGGTAAAAAGTGTAAAGGTTCGGGATGCTGGAGGTTACGGCCAGCTATGGCCTCTAAAGCTGACAGCGAATCCGACAAAATCAGGAAGTCCTTCTTTGCAGATTGAGAGATTATCTTCAATGCTAAAACCAGAGCCGTAAGTTCAGCAGAGTAAACAGAGGCATCTGAAGGAATGTGTTCTAACAATATTTGAGAAGGATCACCAGGGCAATAGGCTGCACACGCCACTCCATCTTCAGACTTGGAACCGTCAGTGAAAATTTTCTGACAGGATGGGAATTTCGAACAAAGATTGGCAAACAATGCCTTGTATGCCAGAGAGCTGGTAGATTCTTTGCGAAAAGCTGCAAGGTCAAAACGAATTTCTGGTGTCCACGGAGGTCCACGGTGGCTTATCCGGAAACTTGGAGAAACCAGACACAACTCCTAGATCAACACCTGCATTCCGCGCAAGAGGCTGCATACGAAGACCAAACGGAGGAATACAGTTGGGATTTTTTTCGGATTTACTTTGAAACTGAGACTGGACAGAGACAAAGGCTGACAGACAGACAAGGGTAACAGATGGAGAGAAATAAGATCTGCAACACTAGTCAGATAATAATCATTCAATCAACTAGCAGCCATGTTGACAGTCACGCAGTAATGCTCTGTTTAATTAGGATTACAGAAACACCTGAACCCCAACCGCCATCTTTGTTCACCAGCCCTTTTGGCTTGTTTTCTTTTTCTCCTCCCTCATCATCCCTAATTTCCCCAAAGCTGCCCCTTTCGAAAAGGGGAAAATAGACAGATTACAAAGCGTGTGTATTTGTATTCCCAGATTTCTGACGATTTAAAAAAAAATGACAATGAATTATCAGTATAGTTGCAAAGAGTGGCGATTGCTGACGGAAATTCAAACAAATTTGAAAAGTTTTCGATAAAGCACCGCCAAAAAACGTAGACAAACGAATCATGAGACAAAACACGACGCGTTTCGACCTTTAAGGTCTTCTTCAGGCAAGATACACAACACTCAGGATAACGAAAATGAACGAGCAATCACTTATCTTCATCCAATCCGGCGCAAGATAAGTGTTGAATGAAAACAAGGCTGTCAGGAAGGAGACAATTGTGAGTCGAGGTAGTAATTATGATAATAATAATAATACAGATAGGAATCATAAAAATGATAATGATGAAGATCAAAATATTGAGAAAAAAAACAAGGAGAGGACTACTACCACTTTCGGTGATAATATGGCCATAGCAGTTGTAGTATGGGAGAAAGGTGAGCGGGTTAGAAGATTGTCAAACTGCGTGGTTGCCGTAGCAACAGTCTCAGTGGCGATGGTGATGGTGATGTTAATGTTAATGATGGTAATATCAATACTAACAATGGTAATAATAATAATGATGATAACGCTAACAACGATGATAACGGTAATGGTGATAATAGTGCTGATAGTAAAAGCATACTTGATACAGAAATATAAAAAAGAAGGAAAAAGGAGAAGAAAAACAAAAAGAAACAAAAAATAATATTGATAATAGTAATGATGATAGTAGTACTAATACTAATACTAAAGGAAGGGAGGAAGAACAGAGGGGGAGGACAATAACAACAAAGAGGAGAAGGAAGGTACAAATTATGGGAAGGATTGAATCCAATTGGTGCATTAATAATTATAATATGTTTACTGATAGTTTAAGTAATAATCATGATTGTAACCATATAGTAATGATAGTGATGCCATAGGAGCTGGAAAAGTGGTAAGTTGGAATGTCAGGAATATTGTAAAGCATTATGATTATATTAATAATAGTAGTAAATATAACATTTGTAACAGTTATGAAGTTATAACGACAGGCATACTGATGATATTACTAGTGATATATATATATATATATTGTTGTGTGTGTGTGTGTGTGTGTGTGTGTGTGTGTGTGTGTGTGTGTGTGTGTGTGTAGGTAGGTAGGTAGGTATATGTATATGTGTATATATATATATATATATATATATATATAAGAGAGAGAGAGAGAGAGAGAGAGAGAGAGAGAGAGAGAGAGAGAATTGGTAACAATAATTGTGATCATAATAGTGAAAGTAGTGATGAAGATAATGATATTAACACTAATCAAGATAATAAGAATAATAAAGTTAGTAGTGTGTTTTTTTTTCGTTTGTTTGTCTTTCTTTTGTTTTGTTTTGTTTTGTTTAAATGAAGGCGATGATGATAGTGCTAATAATGATTATGTGATGACAGTGCTACTGAGAGCAATAATAATAAAAGTAATATTAGTACTAGTAATAGTAGTGGGAAGGAACAGAGTAAAAGTTAACAGTGCTACTGGAGCAGGGAGAAGGTGATGAGGATAACATTGTAATATTAATAATAGTAACGGTAGGTGAAAAGGAATAGCGATGATCAAAGAGTGAAAGGTTAACAGTATCATAGGAGCTGGGAAGAGGGGAAAAAGGGGGGGGGGGGGACCATACACTTACACATTCACTTTTTCTTTCCTTTTCAAATATTGGTATTATTGCTATCATTTCTACAACTGTCTGCTGGTGATGGGATTAGTGATAACAGAACCTAGTAATTATAGGCATAATGGTAGCGATAATAAAGATAGTAATAGCAACAATAACAAAGACATCAGTAATCCCCTTGCTCCAACTTCAATGGCAAGGATCTGGGCCTGGAAGCCGGATTCCCTCAAGCTGCTCTCTAGACTGGCATACTTCTCATTCTTATAGAGGTGGATTTGCTCCATTCTGCTTTTGAATGGCACAGTGAGTTCGATCAGAATCATTTGTTTTGATGAACCTGAGTGGAGAACAATGTCCAGTCTCATGCCACTCTCCCTGATGATCACCGGATGGTTCTCCCATTCTGGAAGGTCTACTGTGCATTCCCAGTCATCTGCTCCATCCAGTAAACTCTGCTTCCATGGTCATGATATCACAGCTGTTCCAGACCATGATTTGTGGCCTCCTGCTGTGTAGAACTTGTTGTTAGAGCTACTGGCGGCGTACATCTTCCTCCTGCAATACAAACAGCTGAGCTTGTGCTATCTCCTTGAGCACTTGGTTGTGCCTCCATGTGTACCTTCCCTGGGTTAGCGCTGCTTTGCATGAACTCAGGACATGTTCCACTGTTTGTTTCTCGTGACAGAGTGGACACGTGCGGTCATCTGATTTTCCCACTTTTACCAGTTCGAATTCGAGGGCAGGAGGTCATAATTATACAGATCTGAGGATAAAGCCGACTCTAAGAGGTGCCAGGTGGCATATATCATTCCAGGTGAGACTTCTTTGCAGTGCGTTTTCCTACACAGTCCACTGTCCTTGTTGGCCTTCCTGGGTTACTTTCTGGATTCTCTTGGCCTCTTCTTCTTTTTTCAGCTCCTCTATTATCATGTCTCTCTTTGTTTCCCCTTTGCTTTTGACCACCATTTCATTCCTGTCGACCCTAGCCCCTGTCTGTTGGTCTGTGTGCGGCCTGTTATTTCCTTGATCTTGAGGTTTTCCTTTGCCACGCCTACTGCCTCCTGAACCTTCCATTTTCTGCCATTCTTTAGCTTTGGCCGGACTGATCTTATAACGCTGTCTTCGGAGTCCTCAAGCTTGATTAGTAACCTTGCTTTACCCACTTTGTATTCCTCGAGGATGGATTTCAGAGGAAGCTTCAGCTTTGCTTGGCGGCAATAGAGTTCAACGTCAGTGAGACCTGGTAGGACACCCAATCATTTCCTTGTATGCTTGTTGATTTTGGCCTCCTTTGATTCCACATTGCTGGTGCTGATATCATATGTCAGAAGAGGCCGCAAAAGCTACGGGAACAGCATGAACTGCAAACACCAGACCTTGTACTTGCCAGTTAGCCCACACTGGTCTACTATCTGCCGGGTTTGTTCTGCCATTTGCTTGGTTTCCTCTCCCCTCTTTGTGTCTTTCAAGGAGTCATCATACCACCTCCCAAGGTTCTTGACTGGTTCTTCTGTTACAGTTGGAACTGCTTGGTTCGATATATGAACTTGACTGTTTTCTGCTATTTTTCCTTTCCGCAGGAAGAAGCTTCGTGATTTCTTTGGCTTCAAATTCATCCTGGACGAAGCAACTAATTGGTCTAACTCCTTTAGTAGTTTGCGTGTTTTGTCTTCCTTGGTGAAAAGCACTGTTCTATAATCCATGAAGAACGTTAGAGGGGACATTTGGTATCCATTCCCGAGATCTGCTGGACCTGTACAACTCATGGCAGCTTTTAAGATGACCTACATTGCCAATACAAGCAGTATTGGAGAAATTACACAGCCCATTGCTTCGCCGATTTCCAGATTGATCCAGTCTGTTGTGTATTCTTTTGTAGAGAACCTCATTAAGAAGACATGGAGGTACTTTTTCAGCATTTCTCTGATGTTGTTTGGGATATGATACATCTCGAGGGCCAGCTGAATCATCATGTGTGGAACTGATCCATATGCATTTGCCAGATGGAGCCACACCACGTCCAGGTCCTGTTTCTCTGCCTTAGCTCTTTGGATTGCTTCCCAAATCATAGTGACATGTTCTGCACAGCCAGAGACGCCTGGGATGCCTGCCTTCTGGACTGCTTTCCACATCATAGAGGCATGTTCTACACAGCCAGAGATGCCTGGGATGCCTGCCTTCTGGACTGCTTTCCACATCATAGAGGCATGTTCTACACAGCCAGAGATGCCTGGGATGCCTGCCTTCTGGACTGCTTTCCACATCATAGAGGCATGTTCTGCACAGCCAGAGATGCCTGGGATGCCTGCCTTCTGGACTGCTTTCCACATCATAGAGGCATGTTCTACACAGCCAGAGATGCCTGGGATGCCTGCCTTCTGGACTGCTTTCCACATCATAGAGGCATGTTCTACACAGCCAGAGATGCCTGGGATGCCTGCCTTCTGGACTGCTTTCCACATCATAGAGGCATGTTCTACACAGCCAGAGATGCCTGGGATGCCTGCCTTCTGGACTGCTTTCCACATCATAGAGGCATGTTCTACACAGCCAGAGATGCCTGGGATGCCTGCCTTCTGGACTGCTTTCCACATCATAGAGGCATGTTCTACACAGCCAGAGATGCCTGGGATGCCTGCCTTCTGGACTGCTTTCCACATCATAGAGGCATGTTCTACACAGCCAGAGATGCCTGGGATGCCTGCCTTCTGGACTGCTTTCCACATCATAGAGGCATGTTCTACACAGCCAGAGATGCCTGGGATGCCTGCCTTCTGGACTGCTTTCCACATCATAGAGGCATGTTCTACACAGCCAGAGATGCCTGGGATGCCTGCCTTCTGGACTGCTTTCCACATCATAGAGGCATGTTCTACACAGCCAGAGATGCCTGGGATGCCTGCCTTCTGGACTGCTTTCCACATCATAGAGGCATGTTCTGCACAGCCAGAGATGCCTGGGATGCCTGCCTTCTGGA
>CM065734.1:10055246-10070246 GCA_033310375.1 Conus canariensis
TTCTGGCGCTTTTTTTTCAACCTAAAAAAAGTTTAGGATCGATGAGAAATTTAGCGTTGCTTGCGTAGCAAACCTTAAAAAAAGCTTAAATAAATGTTAGCGAACCGCCCAGAGAACGTGGACAAACGAGTCACAAGACGAAACACAACTAGTTTCGACCTCTTAGGTCTTCATCAGGTGAGACATTAACGAATAAAACAATGAAAAAAAGGTTTGTTACGCAAGCAACGCTAAATTTCTCATATTTCAAATGGCTTATCTTTCGAACAACAATCGCTGTCATAAATCGAACAAATCTTACGGTCAGAACTCTTCTCTTTGCGCATGCAAAGCAACACACACACACACACACACACACACACAACACACACACACACACACACACACACACACACACGAGTGAGAGAGAGAGAGAGAGAGAGAGAGAGAGAGAGAGTTGCCCAATGAAACAATGAAGAGACGTTCCACGAGTACCACTGTTTCTGTAACTGCGCTAGTTCGCCCCACCCTTGAATACGCCTCACCTGTCTGGGACCCCTATACTGCCAAAAACATAAACAATCTAGAAAAAGTCCAACGTCGTGCAGCTCGATGGGTTGTGAGTCGCCACCGTCACACCTCAAGTGTCGACTCCATGCTGACACACCTACAGTGATCCACTTTAGCAGACAGAAGAGCAGCAAGGCTGACCACCTTCTACAAATACCACCGAGAACAGGTCAGCATCAACACCCCTTTCAGGCCCACACCAAACACCCCAGCAAGGTCTGCAAGACAGTCACATGGGGAGACGTGTCTCCTTCCTGCCTGTAAGACCAACTACAGGAAGTTTTCCTTCTTCCCGAGGACTGTCAGGGACTGGAACAGCCTGCCTCCCGAGGTTATTTCCTTAGCCTCGGTAGAGTGCTTCAAGTCCCGAATCTGACGAGCCAGCGCCCCCCCCCCCCCCCCCACTACCTCCCCCACTACCACCTCCACCACATCCCACCCCACAAGTCCCCCCCCCCCCCCCCCCCACTGCCAGTTCTGCATAACCAACATCCCAGATTGTGGAAACCCCCAGTTTTATACACATCAGAACCATCAAAAGGATGATGGCGGATGTTCATAGAAAGAAGAAGAAGAACCGAGTTCGCACAAGGATTTGCAATACAAGAATCGAGCGAAAAAAGATTGATGGTTTTACACACCACCCTTCCAAGTGCCATGTCATGCTTCACACTAGGGAATCCTAGTGTGAAGCATCTAGGGAATCCTAGTGTGAACCATCGGGCCATGCCAACGTAGCCTTCTATTTCTTTATAGACATGCCAAGTGCCTGAGAAAAAGCAGAAATCCTGTAACGATTGAAAGGGAAGAGAGACTAAAGGAGGAGGGACGCAGAGGATCACATTATGGCTAAGCACTCTGTTGTTAAAAAGTGCGCCTTTACGAATTTTTTTGTCATGTTACTTTTTACGTTTTGATTCGTTTGTTTTTGTATCATTTCTAAACATTTTTCTTCGAAGATTTGCTGCAACAATAAAGAAAAATCCCCAGACCGGCGTGAACAGTTGGAAATCTGTTTCAGCTCCCGTCTGATGTCATACAGGGACTTGACGCAGCAGCCATAATAAAAAAAATTCAAGGCTTCTCCACAAACAACCGGTTCCGGAGAGCTTTCTCATACGATTGACAATTCTCACAGTAGAAAGCACTCTTCAAGGATTTATTCGGCATACAATCTTGCGGGAAAAGGGTTGGAATTCTGTCGATCAAGACAGTCTTATCATCTTGTCTTTTCTCTTCAATTACTTCACAATAACAAGGCCACTCGCTGGAAAAGTGGCTTAGTGGATTACACACTGACCTGAGCAGGGTAGATTTCCAGATCGGTAACTTGGGTCTCGTGTGTGTGTGTGTGTTGTGTGTGTGTGTGTGTGTGTGTGTGTGTGTGTGTGTGTTTACTACATACGAAACCTTATGTTGTGCTTTTGGAGCTGGTCTTTCGGATGAGACGATTAACCGTGGCCCCGTATGTAACATGCATATCACGCATGTAACAACCGACTGCCACAAGGCAGTTGTCTCGGGCACAATTCTATAAGAACGTCCATTTTCTTCTCCATCCCCGTTAGCCTCATTGGTTGTTCATTCCAACGTCCAGATGAACATTGCAGTCCTTTTCAGGTCCACCAGAAGCGACCAGTTTGAGATCCGGGCTCTTGCGTTGGCTAAACCCTGTCCCTTGCTGCAATGCCCTGAGCAGCTTTAGAGGATGCGGTCTGTTGTCATAAGTCCCTCATCACGGGTCACTTGCCTGACTTTCCAGTACCAAACTTCATATGCAGATGATAGCCTAGGCGACTGTGTCCAGTCCTGAGCCTAAGACAGACTATAGCGATCATTTGGTCTGTACTGGGGATACTGGAGCTGCAATGACTGAACCCTGCTGACTGACTTCTTGTAGAACATCAAGTTGTCTGTCTGCTTCTTCTAGGATTTTGCTCTGGTCGAGACGTCTATTCTGTTGATTCAATGCCGCAGTGCACTGCACACTCTAAAGAATCACTGTCTACGCTGTAGATCTCAAAGATGGAACGGTCCTGGAAAGGGGGCTGAGCTCCGAGTTGCGACAGCATCTGAGGACAAGGAAAACAGAGTTGATATCTGAGAAGACAACGTCTCGACCTGTCGTTCGGGCCGAAGTTATGGAAACTGTTCTTTCATTTTCAGCTTCACGGAGGGCTGCTGTCTCTGTCCTTGTGTTTGAGGAGTGCTTGCCTGTAGAAACAAACAAAAAAAGCATGTCCTCATCTTTCACTGTAAACCAGATAAAAATTCCAGATCCATATTAGTGAGGCGTTAGCCGCTGATCCATCTGTGAAGACGGTGTGTCCAGTTTTCTTAGGAGTACTGGTTGCAAATGTGCTCTACTGGCCAAGGCCTTTCGCTGACTGTCTGACTGACTCCTTTTTTGTCAGTTGTACAGATGCTGGTGACGATAGATGGGAACTTGTGCCCCTTCCGTGATATGACTCTTACAGATGTAGGAACAGGTTTTTGATCTCCGTTTCATCATAACAGGTAGTAGTATCTCAAGCCGTCGCAGTTGGTGAACGAAGTTTCCGCTTTTCTGCCGACGTTTGGTGTGTCTGCTCAGTCTGCTGTTCTTTGGCTTTCCGAATTCGCATGTGCGTGAGGGAGTTCAAGATTTCATATCATGCATCTTATAACAAGATCGGGTGTAGCCTTCTCCTTTCATCGAGGGACTGCAGTCCAGTTATCTCTTCGATCTTCTGCATTGGGGTAGTTCGCATGGTAGCAGTCCTGGTGCGCCGGGCCTGACTCTGTATTCTGTCGACCTGGACGAACTTTGACTTAGCAGTGTTGCCCATGCTGAGATCCCGTTCTCTGCTGCAGGCCTCACTCTTCCTCTATACAGTTTCTTCAGGATGCATTGGTTAGCTGCTCAGTACGTCCCTGCCCTCGGGATGTCCCTGCCCTCAGGATGCATTGGTTAGCTGCTCAGTATGTCCCTGCCCTCAGGATGCATTGGTTAGCTGTTCAGTATGTCCCTGCCCTCAGGATGCATTGGTTAGCTGCTCAGTACGTCCCTGCCCTCAGGATGCATTGGTTAGCTGCTCAGTATGTCCCTGCCCTCAGGATGCATTGGTTAGCTGCTCAGTATGTCCCTGCCCTCAGGATGCATTGGTTAGCTGCTCAGTACGTCCCTGCCCTCAGGATGCATTGGTTAGCTGCTCAGTATGTCCCTGCCCTCAGGATGCATTGGTTAGCTGCTCAGTATGTCCCTGCCCTCAGGATGCATTGGTTAGCTGCTCAGTACGTCCCTGCCCTCAGGATGCATTGGTTAGCTGCTCAGTACGTCCCTGCCCTCAGGATGCATTGGTTAGCTGCTCAGTACGTCCCTGCCCTCAGGATGCATTGGTTAGCTGCTCAGTACGTTCCTGCCCTCAGGATGCATTGTTTAGCTGCTCAGTACGTCCCTGGCCTCAGGATGCATTGGTTAGCTGCTCAGTACGTCAATGCCCTCAGGATGCATTGGTTAGCTGCTCAGTACGTCCCTGCCCTCGTGATGCATTGGTTAGCTGCTCAGTACGTTCCTGCCCTCAGGAAGCATTGGTTAGCTGCTCAGTGCGTCCATGCCCTCAGGATACAGTGATTAGCTGCCCGGTACGTTGCTTGCCCTCAGGATGCACTGATTAGCTGCCCGGTATGTGTCTGCCCTCAGGACGCAGTGATTAGCTGCCAAGTACGTCCCTGCCCTCAGGATGCAACGATTAGCTGCCCGGTACGTCCCTGCCCTCAGAATGCAGTGATTAGCTGCCCGGTACGTCCCTGCCCTCAGGATGCAACGATAGCTGCCCGGTACGTCCCTGCCCTCAGAATGCAGTGATTAGCTGCCCGGTATGTCCCTGCCCTCGGGATGCAACGATTAGCTGCCCGGTACGTCCCTGCCCTCAGGATTCAACGATTAGCTGCCCGGTACGTCCCTGCCCTCAGATTGCAACGATTAGCTGCCCGGTACGTCCCTGCCCTGTGGATGCATTGGTTAGTTGCCCAGTACGTCCCTACCAGTTTTTTTTTAATGATGGCCAGTCTCGATTTAGCTCTGCAGCATCACCTGTTGATTTGCTGTTTCTATGTGAATCGGCGATTACATATTATTCCAAAGTAGGTTGGCACTGCCTCCTCTGTAAGTCTTTGTCCTTTCAGTGTCAGATTCGTCTCTTGCTTTTTGTTGGATAGGCTGTGGACTACAATTTTTGTGTTGAAAGAGGCCAGCCAGCCTCCAGTTAATAACAAAGCCATTTTAAGAGATTAAAACAAAGGCAAGCAGAGAAAACGAAAAAAAAATATAAAGGATGGTGGCACCGAAGCAAGTTTCATGATTTTGACTGTATGCTTACAAGAATAGAATACACTTTGTGTATCATTATTACCTATCTATACAAAGGGTGACTAAACTTTTACGCAACTAGTATTTGTTATAACATTTAAGGGACGTATCTATACCCGCATTGCTGTATATCAAAAGCGCTGATGAATTTGGATTGGCACCTATGAATAATTCTGCACAGAACAAATGGACCCCTAGCTATTTCAGTGGATAATTGCCTTTTGGTAAAATCACAGATTTCAGCTCTCTAGGTCAAGACAGTCTACACTGTTGTTGTTGTTTTCTGACACAGCCGGCTCCTACTAATAGTTGAGTGTGCTACGGATTCAAAATGGAAAGACTGGAATCGCACAGTCAAATTTCATCCACTTGCTTCTCGCATCCAGAGTGTTGCTCAAATTTCTTAAACAACACTACAAGAGAGTGTATATGTGGGCTCTGCTTGACGCTAAGATACATAAACGAAGAGAAACGCCCTTTCATGTAGTCTAACATCCGAATGAAACTGCATAGCATCGTCCTCGCTATTCTTTCTTTTCTTTTCTTTCTTTTGCTTTCATTTCCCCCCTTTCTTGTGTTGAAAAAAGTGTTTAATTCTGTGGCTCTTTATGTCCAATTCCCGTGGTGACTTCATCTTCCATGCCCGTGCTCGTGGAGAGCTCATGTCCAATTTGCCATTATCGGCAAGTTCATGGAGATTGCCACTGGGAGATATGGGATGTGGTAGCGCCCTCCAGAGGTGGACGCTCAACCACGCTGGTGCCGTGATTCAATAATTATTGTCGTCAGTGAGTAGCCAGTGGGTGGTGTCCAGTGTGTAGTGCATCAAAACAGGGACTACTGAAGACTATCAGTATCATTCGACAGCAGTGCAGTGTCTCCTGTGGTGTCTTGCCTGATCACAACTTGAAAGTTACCGATTTCGTGGATTACCAGAGAGAGAGAGAGAGAGAGAGAGAGAGAGAGAGAGAGAGAGAGAGAGAGAGAGAGGGAGGGAGGGAGGGAGGGAGGGAGGGAGCGAGAGAGAGAGAGAGAGAGAGAGAGAGAGAGAGAGAGAGAGAACAAACTTTAATCAGTATAGGCCATGGCCCCTTCTGATTGGGGTACAACAATACTAATAATGAACATCCTACAGCAAGGTAGCATATCATAGTTAACAACATAAGCATACAAAATGTACACAACAAATACTAGAGTTAGATTCCTTTAACTGACCATACAAAATGTACACAACAAATACTAGAGTTAGATTCCTTTAACTGACCATAATTGTGCGCCTTTTAAAGGCCTTAAACGCATGTGTTTTTCAGTACTTCTTCCTTTTAATTAGCCATGAGCAAAGCAGCTCGGAATAAACAGGGGTTTTCAACAAATTTCCGAGGAATGTATGCATACCTTAAATCTTGCAGGACTGGACAACAAAGCAGAAAATGCACTTCGTCTTCATTCGCGCTTTTGCATAAAGGACATAGCATATCAATGTTTTTAGTATTTGCATATCGGTACCGGTGCGCTTTAATGTCTGTAATTCCTAATCTAAATATTGTTAGGTGACTTCTGATATGCCTGTCAATGTTAAGTGAGAGATATTTTTCACAATCAACAGATGTCTTAAAAGTTCTGTAAAACGAAAATCGCTCACTGTTCTGGATATTTTCATGCCAATTTTGCCATCGGTTATCAATTAGTCTTTGCCGGAGTTGTTTCTGAAAAGCATTTACATTTCCAACTCCATGACATATCCAGACACACCCAAATCCATAAAAAAAAACCCCAAACAAACAGAAAATCCCGAACATCTGAAACCCACGACTTTTTACCACGCGATTCCAATCCAATTAGCATATTATATGCTTTAAGTGGTAATCTATTGTCATCCATTTGTACCACCCTCAGCCAGTATCTAATATACCGTACAGATTAATTGATATAGGACAGCGGTGTGTTTCCTCATAAACACATTCATTCGGTGTTTTCATGTGAACCCCCAGAAATTTCTTAAGAGCAAATGAATGAACTTTTCCCACATGAATAGCAGATTTATCTAAGCCCCCAATTTCAGTACCATATTGAGCAACTGGTTGAACCTGGGCATCAAAGATTTCTAGAAACACCGTCAAGGAGTTATTATTCAACATGTTTAATGTTTTCAAAATATACAATAAGGCATTTTTCGCTCTGCTTGCTAGGTCCTGACAAGCAGCTGTAAAGCTTAGGCGTGTAGAGAAATAGATGCCAAGGTATTTATAGCAGTTTACAACAGCCATCATCTGTCCATTAAAAAAACATCTTTCGCTTGCTGCCAAGTGACTTCGTTTTCTAAAAACCACAACATTACTCTTTTTCATATTTACCTTTAGCTGAAGTTTAGAGGCTGTTTGACACAAATTGTTTAACTGGCTCTGGAGGCCAACTGGCGTCTCAGATAATAAAACAATATCATCAGCTAGTAACAAGATGAATAGTTCAATAAAATCGGGAGAAAGTGTTGCACCATGTCTTCCGTTTGCTATGATTTCTAAAGCTACTTCATTTATAAACAACGAGAAAAGAACAGGGCTACAATCATCACCTTGTTTTACACCCTGTGTAATAAAATATAGTCAGTAAGTTCTCCACCTGATCTGACTCTTGCTTTAACGTTATAGTACATACTTGTAATACACTGATATAATTTGCCATTGATACTGTTTTTTTTCAGTACTGGCCAGGGTAATTTTCTGGAAACGGAGTCAAACGCTTTCTCGAAATCAATAAAAGCTACATATAGCTTACGATTACACGAAAACTGCTTTTGAACGAGAGCCAAAAGAGTAAACATATAATCTACAGTGGAATGATTCGTTTTTGAAACCAGCTTGATACTCACCAGTAATGTTATTTTGATCGATCCATTTCTGTAATCTCTTATCAATGATGGAGCTGTACAATTTGCTGCTTATATCAGACAATGAGATTCCTCTATAATTACCAGGATCACTTACGGCACCTTTCTTAAACAGTGGAATGATAATAGATTCAGTCCAGCTTTCTGGATATTGTCCTTTATCAAAAAGTCTACTGAAAAATTTAAGAAAGAAATATATCACGATATCCCCACCATTCTTGAATAACTCACCAATCAAACTGTCGGGACCAGCAGATTTTCCATTCTTTAAATGTCTTTCCGAAAATAGAATCTCCTCTTTTGAAATGGGATTATCCAAGCAACTTGTTTCTTTAATTTCTATTGTGTCTGCTAAACTGCAAACATCGTTCTCTAGCAAATTTTTGAAATGCTGGTACCACTCTTCAGTAGAAATATTACTGCGTATAGGAGATGTTTTTACAGAAATGTTACGAACATTTTGCCAGAATTCCTTCTGATCATGGGTTGAGTTTATCAAATAATTCAATAAAGATTTGTTGTGCTCTGTTTGCTTTCTCTGCAACATATTTTTGTATTCTCTTCGAGCCTTACAATATTTCAAACGGTCTTCGCTATCACGGGTTCTGCAAAACACTCTTAGAAGTTTCCTCGTATTTGATTTTGTCACTTTACATTCTTGATCATACCACGATTCAGTCCTCTAACCTGAATTTATTCTTATCTTCTTTTTCATACATTCTGCTTTGGTCATAATACAATTATTAAACATACATAAAGCTACATTAATATATTCTTCTATGCAACAAATATGGGGAGTTTTTCTTATACTCCCTGTTTGGCTAGTATACTTACCATGTCAGACCATAGCATTCAACGGCAGTTAGTCAGCTCTTCCAGGCCGAAGATTTTTGTGGCTAATGCAGTAATAAGACAGTCAAGTGACGCCTACCCCACTTCCGCCATGCGCAGAAGGCCGAGGTGAGCTTGGGGTCGTGATCGGTTTCGTCTTCCTCTTCCAAATTCCTCTCCAGCATCGGGCTTGATTGTTTCGCCCTTGGTGACCCACTGCCCATACCTCCCTCGTCCCCATCGGCCTTTTGTTGCGACGCTCTCGCGCCCCATCGGCATTTTCTTTACCTATCCATTCGCCTTTGCTCCGGTCCGCCATTTTTTCTCGACCGGTCGTCGTCGGCCATCTTGCCTCACCACTTGTACCTGGGATTTTACGGAGGTTTCTCTCCGTCGGCACCTTCATTGACCCAGTGTCTATGCCCTAGTGCAGATCGCTTGTGTTCCTCGCGATCTCGCATCCTGTAATTCCTGCTATCCCTCACTTAGTTTACATTACGGCGCCTTGATTCGTCACATCCTCGATCGAGGGTACGGGTGCCGAGTGTCTTACGATCTCGTTCCCCTACTAGGGCTTTTATTTGGGTGCTGTAGCCCGAGGTTGATCGATTTACCTGCTTACCTCGATCGACCGAATTGTCCCCGCTTTGTGGTCGTGCGCGCCGTGATTGCCCTGCCGCCAGTGCCCAACATGGCGAAGGACCAGGTCGGGTCGAGCCGCTCTTCTTTTCTGAAGTCGCTCGCTGCCCCAGAGGGCCCGCCGGTCGATTCCTCGGGGCAATCCGTTCTTCCCTTGGAAGAACGTACGGTCGGGGTAGAGGGGGGGGTCTGCGGAGGGGACGCAGGACCGTTCCTCCCCTACCAGATAGGCGGACGCACGATCACTTCGTCCGAGGGGAAGAAGGCAAGCTGCTACCATTTCTCAATGCCTTTCTTACGACATTCCCAAAAAATCTAAGGGCAAGGCTCCCCTTAGAGGACGGAGCCGGGCTAAGAAATCTCGTTCCGTCTCTCCCTCACCTCCTCCTTCGGTCAGCTTGCCTCCTTCACCTCGGGCGCCTGGCGACTCCTCCTTCTATCATGCTGAGTGGCGTGACCTTCGGCCCCTGGGGAACCTTACCGAGGCACGAACCAGCACGGGTGACGGGATGCGCCCGGAATCACCGCCCGTCACTCGCCTCCACGGGCTGTCGGACCATAGTTTTCCCCCCACTAGTCGTCCACATGCTCGCGACGCTCTCCCCAACCGTGCCGCGTTCAGTACTTGCAGGGTATGATCATCATTCATCAGACTACGAAAAATGTTTCCATATTCATCATTCCATATCAATTTCTCGACATATTCAGCCTCCTTGTACTTCTGTGCAACAGGACCAACAATCTGTGAAAAGCCAAGGCGCAGTTCCAAAGGAAGATGGTCAGACTCAATATGGTCTGTTACATACAAATGCGTTAATGATTATAGATATCGATACAAGTCAATGGACATAAAAAAAAAATCATTGACACTACTCCCTGTATCAGAGATATATTTGAAACGACCTTGGCTGTCGCCATTACAAACACCATTCATCATACATAATTCTAACGTTGTGCACATACATATTCAAAGGGAATTTTCCATACCTATTAAGCACACAGTCTTCAGAGCACCTGTTACCACAACATGAAGAGCTTTTGACTTGAGAATAACAAGCATACACATCACCAGATAGTTCTGGACCCAAATTTGCTGTTCTTCCATTGAAATCTCCGTTTAGTAAAAGAAACATATCAGGAAATTCCAAAATTTTATCAGTAATAACATTTTCAAGCATACTGTTGCCATTATCTATACCAAAGAAGGAAAAAAAAGGTAAATTTTCTGGTGGTATATAAGTACAAATATGCAAGACATCTTTGGGCAGACCCAAAATACATTTTGAAATAAGAAACATCATCGTATTATTACACTCAGTATCGATTTTGTGTACATATTTTGATAATTCATTTTTCATTAGTCAAATTATACCCCCTGATCTCACTTGCGCTGTAAACGGAGTCGCTGGTTTGCAGAAAATTTTTAACTTATTAATTCAAACACACTAGACTGAAAGTTTTCAATAAAAGTTTCAACGAGATGAAATCGAATGAAAGAATATAATCGATAAAACTGCGATCCTTTAACTTCGACAACAAGCCATTCACGTTCCAGTGTAATAAAGACATGCCAGTTCTAGTATTATTTTCACCATTCGCTCGACAGTCACTTTCGTACACACGATGTACATTTTCCTGTTTTCTCATGGATCCACTGTTTCCATTCTCGCAACAAAAATGACCAATCTGAAAAGTTTCTTTGTATCATAGCGAACTGAGACAGAAAAATCAACATCTACATCTTTCTTATTAAACTTGTTGTGATCAATAGTGTAGCTGTTCTGAATTTCTTTAGAAAATCCACTCTGTGATGAAGTCGACCCAGTCACCGACTGACGACAGCTGACAGGCGAGCTAATTCGGCCACCGTGAGTACTGCCGTTTGACAGCAGCGACAACACGGCAGCAGTGTCACCCCCGTGTCACGATTCAGTGAATCGCCCTGTTCAGCTCGCGTGAGAGTGGGGGTAGAATTTAAGCGATACGGTGACTTGAATTTATTTGTTCCTGTTATGACATTTGGAAAATTGTGGACAAAAGATAGTCCCGGAGGACAGATAGGACTTCCGCCGTTTTCAATATCAGGCCGGATTGTTAAGCCATCGGTTTGAGCTTTTTATCTCCGTCCAGATAGAACCTTTCTCCGTCTATGATCAAATGATCACAGACCATGGTGGCTCTTCTGTTCTCTTTCCTAGCATTCTTCAAATGCGGAACCAAGCTCCTTCTATTTCCCTCACCCTTTGCGAAAAATCTTCACCAATGAAGATTTTACTGCCCCGTAATTTATATCTGGCATTTAGAATTTGTTCCTTACCTTTATAAAACGTACACCTTCCGATAATTGGGGAGTCAGGTCTTCGATTCAGGCGATGAAGTCTGTCGAATTCGATGTCCCGGGGCAGCTCTAGTTGTCTGTCACCAAGTCTTTCATAAGTCCTTCACATTCATCTCTGGTTTCGTTGTCACGTCTTCGTATTCTATACAAGATAATATTGTTTCTTTTCGAGCGTCCGTCTAAATCGTCAGTTTTTTTGGTCTAAAGCTGCCAACCGTTCACACAGAGTTCGATTCTGCTCTTTCAACTGCTGGTTTTCATGCTTTAAGTCCCTTACTTCCTACCTCAAAGATGCAACATCTTCACGTAATCCTGCACACATGTCTTTCACTTCTTTCACATCTTTCTTCAAGTCATAACACTTACAGTTCAAATCGTTGAGAGAGGCCAGAATGTCCTTCATCATCGGGTCACCAGACGACTTAGACGGGGTAGATGGGGATCCGGAAGAGCCACCGCTTGCGGATGCCAGTCGGGTCTGTCTCAGGTTCTCTGTCTTCCCAGCAGGTCCGGGTCCTGGGTTCAATTCCACATCGCCACAGCGATGCAGAAAAACGCCGAGGTACAAATACGCCAGAAGGAAACCTACGATGACACCGTCCCGTAACTTTGAGATTTTCAATGTCCGCAAACACGAAGATTTTCTTTGCATTGCTCGACGATACATGAATGCGACGAACACCGGTACAAATCCGCCACAAACGGCCCAAAAAGCCAAAGTTACCTCCGGCATGGTCACCTCCGACACGTCTCAGGATCAGAGAGAGAGAGAGAATGGGAGAAGGGTTGAGATCACGTATTTCTACATTTTCACCTGAGATAAGAAAAGACAGACAGACAAACAGATCGACGGAGACAGAAGTTTCAGCAAAGAAGAACATTGGCATAAGTTATTTGCAGCAATAATTCAAAACAAATCAGAAAGAAAAGAACCATAGAAATCACGGTTTCACAATGATAGATTTCGACACTGCCCAAACCGTATAGTGCTTCACACACGAAAGAATGAATCCCAAGGCTGGGACTTAATGCAACCTTAAAGCCGGGGTGTCACACTCCGGTTCCCTGGCTCTCATCTGCATGCAACGTCTTGTCATTCGGGGACTTGGCTCAGCTGCCATGATAAAAAATTCAACGGTCTTCTACGAACGGTGGCCGGCTCCGGAATATAAGAATCACCCGTGGAGAAAACAGCGTGTCACACCGAGGATAGGCTCGGAATCATGTCCGAAGCAAAGGTTTTTTCTTCACCTTCTTCCCTTTTCACATCTATCATCTTCGTAAATTTTCCTAGCCCAAAAGTAATCAAATGATTTACGTTCCAAACAAATGTTTACTGCGAAAGCCGTTTCTTTTTCCACTCCCAGACTGAATGGTATTAATAAGCTCTAATTTACTTTTTCCTTAGTAAATGGTCTTATCTTACGAATCTCAACTAGCTCCAAAAAGAAATATTTTCGCGCAGTCAAGTTCTAGTTTCTCATTATGATCTTGTGCCCTTCTGAGGTTTAGTGCACATAGTTACGTCACTGTTCCCCTCCACCTCCCCTTTCCCTTATTGGTGTTGTATTATTTCAGTCCTATTTTGTACAAGTCACAAGTCCCATAGGCATTTTTGAGATCTACAGATACATCAACAGAAGAAAGAAAGAAAGAAAGAAACACAACATGAAGAAACGGGTTAATAAGGGGAAGGCAGGGAAGGGGTAAAGAGTGCATGTAAAAGGTGTAGGCTCATTTTTCTCTCTTACTTCTTTCTTTTGTGTGTGTGTGTGTGTGTGTGTGTGTGTGTGTGTGTGTGTGTGTGTGTGTGTGTGTGTGTGTGTGTGTTCGAGCACGCGCGTGCGAGCGTGTGGCCTCATATTTCTCCTTCATTCATTATATTCGGCTTGCTTTTCCCCAGAAAAAAAAGTTATGACTTTTAGGCGGGTGCGTCACACAGTTATTAACATTATGCGATTATGACACACAATAAATGTATAAGTTTCAGAGGGATTACTAGAAATTCTAAGAATAAACACAACCATCAGTTATTACAAACAAAGGAAACAGACCATAACCTGGCTGGACAAAATCTCATTTTCTTTTACGACTCGCCAGTGCATGCGAACTAACCATTTTTCCGACTGACATCATCTGTACAGCTTGGAAATCTTACTATGCAAGTACGAAGTAAGAACAAAAACAAAGAAGGGGAAATGGTTTAAATCAAGACACTGGAAAGTGAATGTGAAGATAAGGAGACAGAAGGAACTTAGAAGATATTCCCGAAAATTTTTCCAAAAATTCTAGAATATGGGGGTCCTTGATGATTAAAGGTGGACAGGTGAACTCGTGAATGAAGAGGTGCTGACTGTGGGGGCAGTAGGGATGGTTTTTACCGAAAAGTCATTTAAGGTCATGTCATCTCCCGCCCTGACACCTTGCAGCTTCAAGGCCTTAAAATGAAAGAACGGCACTTATTTCTAACCAACCCCCACCCCAACATCCTACCGCTGCCCCTCACTTGTCTGTCCATTTGCCTCTCTCTTTTCCCTCGACACCCCCTGTCCACCTCTAGTTTTACCTATCCTAGACACCATACCACCCCCAAACTGTCATCCCCACCCCTCCCCTTTTCCTGAAACTGTGCGTTGAGCTGTGACCATGAACTGTGTGAACTGAATTCCCCACTGCCTGCCACCACTGCTGTCCGCCACCTTTCATCCCCAGTAACCTGAAGTACAATCTATCACTCCAAACGTTATGTCTCCTCTCAAGGTACCTATATTTTCACACCTTTTTTTTTCTTTTCTAACAGTCATGAATAGTGCACTCGTCTAGCAAGCGTGAGAATCCCGGCTCCGTGATTCAAGTCGCTTACGAGGCAGAGTTATTCCCCACCCTACCCCAACTGCATGCCCTATCCCGTCTTAAGTCTTGGGTCAGAGTTCTAGCCTTTTGGAAGTGAACGATAAGCCAAGTTCGAATGCACAGCATGCAATTACAGCACGGATGTTTTAATGTTAGGTCATAGGCCAATACACATGGCGAGTTCATGCATTCCATATCCAAATGATAGTAGAAGAGTTAAACGAGTGTAGCACTATATAGATTTTAGAATTACTTTTCTTCATCCATTTAGCAAATACATCCGTGTCGTAAAAGCTTTATATACAAAAAGCGTAACACTTTGTACCGAAATACTATTTTCTGTTGTTACAAGTTTTGATAATCGGAACAGGAATGGGCGACTGGCATGAACTCTTTTCTGAAATCATCATAGGCAGGACATCGTAGAAAATGAATTTCATTCTCAACACACCATCACAAGGTGAACAGTCGATCTCAGCATCTGACTAATTACTTTATCTTGTAGAATGAACCTTGATGTCTCATACACCAATTCTGAAGCATGTCAGCGCG
>CM065734.1:10075246-10080246 GCA_033310375.1 Conus canariensis
AGCCTGACGATCTTACTCTTGGACAATATATCGGCCAGGTTTTTGTGGCATCAGGAACCTCCCTTCGGGACAGCAAGCACAAGCCCCTTAACTACCCTTACGAAACATAAACATTCCTGCAGAGTAGGAACTTGTACTTTATGAGTTCTGTCACAAACCCTCGAGTCCTGGAGCAGTAGCCTCTGACAATGAATCATACACCTACATGCTTCACACTTTCAAATTTAACTGTCTCCTGTCTTCAGTACATATCCTAAACATTAAGAATGCATTTCGTTTGCAGGTCATGGGGTAATGGCATAGATTTCTATGGAGAAATCCAAGTATGCCTTTTACGTCTTGATGATGGTTATTTGTAAGCTTTCCAGAAAACATTTTATAAAAATAAAAGTTGGACAGCTAGGTTAAGATATGAAGACATTTGTTGATGTGCTGTGTAATTCAAGGAGAACAGAAATATGGCATTCCGATTCGTACCATGTTCAAGGTGTAGCTTTTGATGGCACTGAAGTGCTGTCCCATCTTCCCGCCCTCGACTCCAGGTTCTTAAGTTCTCATTGATAACGTGATGGTCAATGAAGTTGTTGACCTCTCTCTACATGAGGCAGTCATTTGTAAAGAGAAGCACTTGAGGTTTAACTTCATCTGGGAGATAGTCGATGTGGCAAAGGAATAACAAAGGAGTTAGTATGGTTCTCTGTGGAATTCCTGAATCAACTGTTATGCTAGAGATGTGCCTCCAGTGATGGCCTTCATGGTACGTCACACTGAGGTTGTACTTCAGCAAATCATTGTTGGTGAGGGAATGTATTTCTGCTGGATATCCAGATCCAAGCCATGGTCTCAGTGGGTAGCAATTATGTTTATTTTCAAGCGACTCACAATAAGACAGCAATTTATTTTTTCAGGATCTTGCAGGGAATGTCAGTATGTGAAACTGGTCTAGTTTATATGGGTGTGGTAGTTTCCCTCACTAAACCACAGGAGATGCTGACTGTGGAGGAGTCCTGAGGAAGACTTTTCGAGTCAACGGAAGCTTGAAAAATGGTTCTTAACGAACTGATTCAGTTTTTCCTTTTGATATCTCTATGTGCTTTTCATTTAGTAAACTCGTTTGTTTAAGCACAAAAACACAGGTCATGGATTTGCCAAAAAGCAGAACATAAAGTTGTGTAGAAAAGTACATCATCAAATTAGGACAGAAGACTGAAGATTTCTAGTGATTTGTTTGCAGTTCTCACAGGCATCAGCCCATCATGGAATAGGGATACTTGACTGGGAAATATCCACTGACATGCAGCACTTTTGGGTGGGGGCAGGGGGCTGTGCAATGTGTTGGTATGAACGGAGTAAATGAAACATCAGCATCACGTACTACATCTTTTCATCTTTTGAAACTGTGTACGTTTTACAACAAACGTGAACTCCTTGCCACTGAGATAATAGCATCTGCATTCGTAAATTATGCTGCACCCTCCACCTTTGCGTTTGCTGTTAAGTAGGGGTTCAAGCAGCATAAGCAAACGTAGAGAGTCAAGTCGAATTAGAGAGAACAACACACACACGCAAGCACGTATACACACACACGCACGCACGCACGCACGCACACACACACACACACACACACACACACACACACACACACACACACACACACACACCACACACTGTGACGTGACAATTGACAGCCACCTCTCTCTCTCTCTCTCTCTCTCTCTCTCTCTCTCTCTCTTTGACACAAAATAAACTGCAAATTGTTTAAGCCATTTTCCAATGCCTACCTTCACCCCCTCAGGCCCCTCCTCTAACTTCCTGTCGTCTCTCTGTCTTGCTGACTTTTGACGCAAACCAACACTGTGATATGCACACTACAATGATGATAATGGGGTAGCAAAGTTTAAAGTAACAGTAGCACAGGTTGCCAACCCTTCTCCTCTTTCACACCTACCTCTCCCATTGCTTCGCTGATCGTGCAGCGATCCCTCACGTTTGGAACAAGGATTTTCTCCACTACCACAAGGGAATCATCATTGACCTCTCATCTCCCTTTCCATGTCAGTCCACCCTCCCGTGAAAGGTGGCCAGGCCATAGTGTCAGCCCACGAACTGGGACAGTGTTTCATTGCCTTCCATGTCTCACAGTCGTGGGCATCATAGTTTCGTTCATCAGCAGATAGGCTGAAGAACACCAGGATCTTAGAGAGTGTCATCTCTGATCCCAACTACATTGTGTCACATCACAGGGGATGGAAGTGACTCTCCTACCAGATTAACCCTGTCCCCCCCCCCTCCCTCCCTCCCCTGCTCGGTTACTAAGCTCTCCCCCTCCCCCCCCCCCCCCACCTTTAATCATAATGATTTCTGACTGACTGTCCCGTTTCTCTGAAGCCTGTCAATGAGACAGCCATCAGAGACATGATGGGCACCCTAGCACACAAGGAGATTAAGCCTGCTCAATTCATTGTCCACCAAAGGCTGATCACAACAAAGTCGTCAAATGCAAAACCGGTGTATGCTTGAGATGGAAAAGTTTATCTCTGCTGCTCTGAGATCCTGTGTCAAGTTTCATTGATCAACCCAGAAGAAATGCTGGGAACCAGGTACTGGCCCAGCACAGGATCAAGAATCCCAGCTACCGCATGGCCCAACAGGCATAGAACAGATCAGCCTGCCTAAAGTGACGGTGGACAAGTCACCAGCAATCAGAGAGAGAGAGAGAGAGAGAGAGAGAGAGAGAGAGAGAGAGAGAGAGAGAGAGAGAGAGATCCACACACCTCTCCAATTAAAAAAGCTAAGTCTCGGAGAGCCTCTTGAACACTAACTCGAGTCATCAACACATTCCCTCCCTTCATGATGAGATGAAGGGAGGAGAAGTCAGCCTAAACAAAGACAGTCTGTTTCACATGAATTTTTACTGATTTCTATATTTCACTCTTGTATACACCAGTACAATTGGTGTGTGAAATTGCGCTGAACTTATGTCAGTTATTTGTTGTTCATGCATCATTCATGTTAGAACATGTTTCTAATTCTGTCACTCGGAGCACAAGAACTTTTAAGTGCATCAGCCTAAGGTAAAATATTCCTCAGCCATCTTGAGAATTTTTAACAGTCCAGAAAAAAATAAACATTTCGTTCAATGTTTAGTGCTGGAATGTTGCTCCTGCTAAAAGAGAGGGTAATGGTGAAATTTTTATTAGAAAATTACTATAACTCTAATATAGGAAAGATTCTGAGTCCTTCCCTTAGATTACCACATATGCCACCCCTACACACACACACACACACACACACACACACACACACACACACACACACACACACCACGCACGCACGCACACACGCACGCACGCACATACACACACATTCAGACTTTGCTGACAATACAGCTATTCTAATTGAGGGAGACCTTTTTGTGGAGGATGTTAGCAACTCAGCAACACTATTTTTATCATCAGAGCCAAGAAGAGAAAGAATATGCTCAGTAGTATGCAAAAATCACAATCGTTTTTAACATAAATCAGGAGAAAATCAATGAGGTAGAAAATCTCACATGCACTAGTGGACAAATGTAAGAATGGAAACATAAACGCCATGCCAGAACTGGAAAAGCAACAGCACCATTTAACCAGCAAAAATACCAGGAAGAGCAAGTGCTCTCTTGAGATTAAACATGATTTTATAACTCCAAAATGGTTGCCTGTGCTCCCCTACAACTGTGAAATGTGGCAACTGAAGACTAGCCAAAATGATGAGTGGATGTCTTTGTGCCAAACTCACGGCTAAACTCACTGGCATCAAAAAGAGCGACTACATGGCGAATGAGGTTTGATACAGTTCACTGGCCTTTTGCTCTTCATCTGGAAGCAGCCAGTGACATCTGACTCCTATTATGACTGGTCGTATATCAGTGCGCCCTGCTGGGACTGCAATTTTGTGGACTGTGCCAATTCGGTAATGAAATCATCTCTATTGCGAGTGAACCAACGCATATTTACAGTCCAATAAGACGTGTACCAGCCTTAATGGACGACTCATAAGATGGATGTGCTGATTAAGAGGTCAATTTTTGAGTGTTCATTGTTAGTTCATGTCGCTGGACTGAAATGCCTACATACGGCTGACATAGACCTTGCCCTAAGAGTTAAATTCAAAAACAAACAAACAAAGAAAGGTGAAAAAAAAAAGAAGAAAAGAAATTGCGTACCACTCTCTGAACACCATCTTAATGTTGCTTGCGAGAGGTTTTCCTTTTCTTCAGCATTTTGCCACTTTACGGGTAAAGATCCATTTAACTGTTGTTTTGCTATTGGCAATAGGGCAGTTTTGGGTCCCCATATTTTCACATGCTGATTTGTACTGCTCAGCTAGCCTTAAAGCGACCCTAAGATCTGCGGTGGTCCAGTCCGTTTTCTTTCTTGTGCATAGTTCAAGAATTTATTTCGTTAGGCTCACTCAACTATCCTGATGTTCAATCGTTAAAAGTGTGCTGCCGATCGGTCTACTGGAAGGCCCATAGCAAGCTATTTTGGGACAGCTGCAATTTTGCTCTGTCACGTCACCCGACAGCGTGTTCCGACGCCCGAGGGTGTAGCTCGGCCTTCGACATTTCCATATTTAGAATAGCCATGAAGTCTACAGCGCTAGATCGCAGCAGAACTGCGTAAGCTGAACTGGAGAACCGAAATACAAATTAATGAAATAAAAATATTTCATGAGAAGTTGTTGTCACATTGGGCTGAAAATGAAAGTGAAAAAGCGAAAGTAGCTAAACTCCAGTATGGCCGAGTTATTTTACAGGCAGGCGGGCAGGCAGGCAGGCAGGCTGAAAACAATACCTTTCGCCATAATTTTTCGCTTGTGCGCGGGATGTAACTGGGATCATGTTGGCAACAACAATAAAGATGACACATGGTATGATTTCTCGCAGCAGGTTCCATCTGGCGAAACGCCTAACTGATCTTGGATATGGAGATGGACATCTGCACTTTGGAGATTGG
>CM065734.1:10095246-10120246 GCA_033310375.1 Conus canariensis
GATCTTAATTCAGTAAACGACACAGTCCTATACAACGGCACAGTCCTTTACCACTATCAAAATAAAACACACTGATTTTAATTCAATAAACTACACAGTCCTATACCACTATCTGTACTTGCCCACACTGCAGTCAAACTGGCCATCCACTTTTCGACACACAATGCCTCAGCTTTTCGCCACTCCAGTCACCTGGCGTATCACCATAACAAAAAATTTCACATTTTCTTCCAACTTTTGTTACTTTCCCCGCACCCGCCAAAAGCAATGGAATCCATTTGGCCCTCCAGTGCCACTTCCCCGTCCTTTCCTGTCGCGATCTGGCACACTCACTCATCTGCTGGGATGTGATCGTCTGCTGAAAACTAGGCCTAGGCCCTATGACTGTGCCCCGTCAGCTATCGTCTCGCTCGTTTCTGTTTCATGTCCTCCGATACAGAGCTAGTCCTGTGATACATAGCCGGCTGCATTATTGCGGAGAGGATTGAAAGTAAATCAATACAATACTGTCAGAGCCAGGCAGGGGTACACAGGGAATTGTTGTTGTTGTAGTTAACACGCTATTGCACCCGATATTTTGGTACGTTACTGGCGGTGGGGGGGGGGGGGGGGGGGGGGAGATTGCTTTTGTGTCTGTGGTGTTAGAATTATAGTACCATGTAATGTTTCCATAGTGCATATGGGTACTGACGCAGAACGGAAAAGAACAGATTCGCGTCAATGCAAGCACAGTTAATGTCAGAAGGAAATGTTATACATTGGCATATTCGTACACAACCACGCTCGCATAGGATCTCTCTCTCTCTCTCTCTCTCTCTCTCTCTCTCTCTCTCTCTCTCTCTCTCTCTCTCTCTCTTGGTAGATCCATTCCTATATGAATTCTCGTATGTTCTAGTTATACAAAATCATCACAACAAATGTGCTCTCTATGACAGTTTGTTGGCTATGCATCAGTTAAAATCTATGTATCCTTGATGAGAGACGAACGGGGACTTTACAGCTACGTCCTAAACTGCTGACCATCTAATTACATGACCAGATTAATTGAAGACTAGATTCTGTCCTTGTACTTTCTCTGGTATGTGTTCCGATAGACCAGCTGCTTGCAAGCATAGTTTTAAAAAACAAACAAAGAAGCAAATAAGATCTGCAATATTTCACCGAGTCCGATATTCACTTAGCGATTTTTGGTAAACGATAGTCTTGTTTTGTTTTGTCTTCGTTTTCATTCATTTATCGATTTTCTTATTGGTTTATTTATTTAATTATTGTCTATTTATTTTTGTGAGGGCATGCTGAGAACACGTTTTCAACTTCTCTGTTTGCCCTTATTGAACATTTTTGTTTCTGTCAACATTCCTTTAGCTTCAGTGGCGAGATTTCTGTCAACGTTCCTTTAGCTTCAGTGGCGAGATTTCTGTCAACGTTCCTTTAGCTTCAGTGGCGAGATTTCTGTCAACGTTCCTTTAGCTTCAGTGGCGAGATACTGAAGTTTTCATTGTTTCTGTCAACGTTCCTTTAGCTTCAGTGGCGAGATTTCTGTCAACGTTCCTTTAGCTTCAGTGGCGAGATTTCTGTCAACGTTCCTTTAGCTTCAGTGGCGAGATTTCTGTCAACGTTCCTTTAGCTTCAGTAGCGAGATACTGAAGTTTTCATTGTTTCTGTCAACGTTCCTTTAGCTTCAGTAGCGAGATACTGAAGTTTTCATTGTTTCTGTCAACGTTCCTTTAGCTTCAGTGGCGAGATACTGAAGTTTTCAACCGCATACATGTGTGGATACATTGTGAAAGGCCAAATATCGGAGCCACTCAAGGGTTACAGATTTTTGGAATGAATACTTAGATTCAATATTATATAGGAAAAAACGCCTTACCTATATTCAAACTAAAACAAAGCTTGTGTTTCATTTCTTAACTATTTGTTTAAGACCCATTAAGACGTACATAAGTCGCAAGGGCGATATTCGACCTCCTATTCAATGTACTGATCCCATTGTTTGTTTGTTTGTTTATTTGTTTTCAAATTTCTTAGACCTAGTATGCACATTGGATGCCACCGAATAGTTGTTTTTAGCCTCTAAAATCATCATGCGCAGTGTGTTCTCAAAACATAGCGGATGTGGTGTTGCGTATATGGACAAGTCCGCACGCAATGATACCTTCTTGATGAAACTGAAACTAAAATCATCATCATCATCATCATCATCATTATATCACACACACACACACACACCACCACCACCACCACCACCACCACCACTAAGACAAAATAAAAGAAAAAGAAAAAAAATGTCAAGATCCGAAATTGCATAGATTCAGGGAGGAAAAGATTAATAATGAAGATTTGCGCGGAAACATGGATATAATTGATTTAGGCAGAAAATGGAAAGAAGAATCCACAGAAGAATGGTAAAAAGATGTAAACTCAAACAGTAAGAGAGAAATTCCTGACACAAAACGTCAAGAAGACGGCGATACTGTTCATCAATGAAAGGTGCAACCTCTCGTTGAAAGCCCGAATGTTTGCACGCCAGTGTTAACTCAATCACTGGAACCGACGACGACACCCCATCCGAGATCAAACAAGCTTTGAAGATCGTGTTGCATAATCAATTATTCGCCATCAATCGCTTCAGTGGGGATTGCAACGACACATGGCAATCGTGTTCACTAAACCACAACCCGTCTCTGGAGGACGCCAGCAGCGTTTCGTCAACACGCGTGCTCCCGCTGAGCTGGGGCTCATCGATCCGCGTCGTAGTTTCGTATCGTCATTCATTCACTCCGAAACCGAACACTGCTAAATACACATTATCTGCTCTTGGGGCGTCTCACTTTTGCTGCGTGCTCATACGGTGTGTGTGTGTGTGTGTGTGTGTGTGTGTGTGTGTGTAATAGTTCCGCGGTGGGGATGGGGTTGAGGGTAGTGTGGGATTGGGCGGGGGTGGTGGGATGGGAGTAATGTGGCAGAACAGTGGGGCTGGGTGGAGGTGTGGGGTGTAATATGACATAATAGTGGCTTAGTGGATAGCGCACTTGCACTGGAAAAGGGGACGAGGGGGTGGGGGTGGGGGGGGGAGGTAACAACCCGTCCTCCCCTTCTTTCTACCAGACCAAATGTGCTGGCTTGAGTATTACCTTTCAGATGACACGATAAACCTGGGCCCAGTGTGCACAATATATTTAGCGTTCATAACACACAAACATAACAAAAAGGCTCGGCAGCATCCCTGGCAAGATTCCATTGAAAAGTCTGTTATCTGCTGAAACCAAACGTCATGGTTATATGTTATCTGTCAGAAAAGGGACGTCATTGTGACGAAAGGGTACTGGTCAAAATAATACATCAGGATTCCAAACTGATATCTATCAAAGACAAACATGTTTACGCAGTGGGTTCTACCGAAATGGTCTCAGCGTTACACATGTTACCATCAAAATTAAACATCATGGTTATTACATAGCAGTATACAGGAAAGTCAGACGACATAGTTACGTTGTTGTATCTGTCAGAATCATGGTTACACAATGGTATTTGTCAAAATCTGACGTCAATGTTCAGAGTAGTAACTATCAAAGTCTGGCGTCATGGTTACACAATGGTATTTGTCAAAATCTGACGTCAATGTTCAGAGTAGTAACTATCAAAGTCTGGCGTCATGGTTACACAATGGCATTTGTCAAAATCTGACGTCAATGTTCAGAGTAGTAAGTATCAAAGTCTGGCGTCATGGTTACGCAATGGTATTTGTCAGAATCTGACGTCATGGTTCAGAGTAGTAACTATCAAAGTCTGGCGTCATGGTTACGCAATGGTCTTTGTCAAAATCTGACGTCATGGTTCACTGTAGTAACTATCAAAGTCTGACATCAGGATTAAGCAGTGGTGTTTGTCAAAGTCAGACATCACGGTTACAACCTGCTCTTTGACCGAATCAATACCAAATGTCATGGTTACATAATAGTATCTGTCAAAATCGAACGTCGTAGCATAAAGACGGCTGTCATGGTCACGTGGTGGTATCTTCCGAAGTCATACGCTGCGTGTAGCTGGTGGCATTTGTCGAAACAAAACGGCATGGTTACACTTTCGTATCTTTAAAATCATTCGTCATGATTACACGGTGGTCTGTGTCACAATCAGATGAAGCTGAGAAAAAGCGAGCCGCGCGCAAGGCGAGAGCTACCTCCGCCTCCACTGCAGCACCCACCTACATGTGTCCCACATGTGGGCGTTCCTTCCAGGCCCAGACTGGCCTCACCAGCCATCTGCGGACCCACACTCAGCGATCTTCCATCTGAGATTGAAGTCATGGTCATCTTCGAAACCGAAGGGAGAACAACATCATGCCACAATTGGACGTTAATGTTACATGGTAACATCCTGCACAATTGGATGCTATGGCTACAAAAAAGGTATTGGTCAAAATTAGACGTCATCGATACACAGAGGTATCTATCAATATCAGACGTTATCAATACACAATGGTGACTCTCGCAATCAAACGCCTGGCATATTTATCCCTTCAACGGTTGCTCTGTTGTCTGCTAAAGTTTTGAATAAAGCCAAACGGCAGGGGTTACACATGTCTTAAACTAGAAGTCCTAAATAACTGTATGGTTCACTGACCGACTCAAACATCAATGAACTCACGGCAGTCTTACACACACACACACAACACACACACACACACACACACACAAGAACAAGAACAATATTTATTCCTTTCGGCCCTTTTGGGGTATGGAGGAAGGGTAAGTTTAAAGCAATGGCAGGAAAAGGAAAACAAAGAAGCCAAAATAAAACATAAATTGCTAGTCAATGCTGACATAGACCAACAATTTACAACACTTCAGATAATTATATATACTTTGACAACAGAAGCATTTGTTTTCGATTAGGAGAACAGATCATTTGACAAAAATTATAGGCAGATTTTGGGGAGAGAAATCTTCTTGGCAAATACGTGTTCCGCAAATTAACATATGATGAACATTCCATGACTAAATGAAATTCATCACCTAATGCAGACATGTCACATTTATTACACAACCTTTCTTCTTTTGGAATAGCAAATCGATGACCTACTTTAATTGGTAATTTATGATTAGAACATCTAAATTTGATAAGAGGGTAAATATAAATATTGGTAAGCTAGAAATATATTTTTCCTCCTTTAAATTAGATTTATAACATTTGTAACATTTACTGCTAGCTCGAATGTCATGTTGCCACGTTTGACGAAAAGAGTATTGCAAACTATGTTTGACATTCCTACATAATGCATTCAGTCAGTCAGTCCCCTGACCGCTGGGGTCGTTGGGGGGACGTGATGAGGCAGAGACCTTTTCTCTCCAGGCTCTTCTGTTGGTGGCTGTCGTGAGGAGATCTGGCATGGTCATTTTGGTCCAGTCCTTTGTATTGTCGGACCAGCTCTTTCTCTGCCGTCCTCGTCTGCGCCCTCCTTCAACGGTACTTTGAAGGATGGTTTTGGAGAGGGTGTTGTGACGAATGACGCGGCCAAACCATGCCATCTTCCGTCGTTTGACGGTTGCCAGAAGTGGTTCGTGGGGCCCAACTAGGTTAGTGACCAGGTTCCGCACATGATCATTGGTCTTGTGTTCTTCGTAGGAGATGCAGAGTAGTTTCCTCAGGCACCTGGTCTCAAACGCCTGGATTCTTCTTTCTGTTTCGGCCATCAGTGTCCATGTCTCGCAACCATATGAGAGGATGGAGACCACTAGTGACTTGTAGAGCCGGAATTTTGTGTGGAATTTGATGTTGCTCTTCCACACTCTGTTCAGTCTGGCCATCGCTGGTGATGCAGAGTTGATCCTGATTCGGATTTCTGCTGTGCAGGTGCCATCTTTGGACAGGGTTACTCCCAAGTACCTGAAGCTGGTCACTTCTTCCAGGGGCTCACCATTCATGGTTATGTTGGCACTGCTGTTAGTCGTGCTGTTGACCATGACCTTTGACTTCTCTGTGCTGACCTCCATGCCGTAGGCACTTGCTCTTGAGACAAGTCTGTTTGTAAGATCCTGGAGCTCGGTGTTGCTGCCCCCCCATGAGGTCGATATCGTCTGTGAAACGAAAGTTGCAGACCGGCCTGCCGCCAATGCTGATGGAGGTGTGGTGTTCTTCGAGGGTCTCTTGCATGATTCTCTCCAGAAAGATGTTGAAAAGGACTGGAGATAGTAGGCACCCTTGCCTGACTCCGACTGTGGTCGGGAAGAACTGGCCCTGCTGGCTATTGAGAAGTACTGTGCTGCTGGAGTGTTCGTAGAGGGCCTGGATGACTTGGACGAGCCTCTCATCAATGTTGAAGTCTCTGAGAACCTGCCATAGGCCGTTGTGCCACACCCGGTCGAATGCCTTCTTAAAGTCGATGAAGTTGTGGAAGAGGTCCTTTTGGTGATGTAGATGCTTTTCAATCAGGAGTCAGCAGTTGAAATTTTGTTCCACAGTGCTCCGCCCTCTTCTAAAACCTGCTTGTTCTTCTGATAGCAGTTCCTCAGCCTTGGATTTCAGTCGGTTGAGGATGATGCGAAGCATGACTTTGCTGGGGTGGCTGATCAGACTTATAGTCCTGTAATTTTGGCATTGTTTGAGGTTGCCCTTCTTGGGTAAGGGAATCACCAATGACTGGGTCCACTCTGTTGGCCACTTCTTTTCTGTCCAGATCTTCTGACATCGCAATGTTAGTGCCTCTGTGGTCTCTTTCCCTCCGTATTTCACAAGCTCAGCTGGGACATTGTCCACTCCTGGGGATTTCCCTGGCTTCAGACTCTGTATCGCGGCTTCAACCTCCTCCTTCAGTACTTGGAGACTGTTCTCACTGTCTGCGGGTCGTTGGTTGTCCTGCAAAATGGATGTGTCTGGGTTGAGCTGATAATTGTAGAGGCCCTCACAGTATTCTGTCCACCCCTTCAGGACTTCTTCATTCTCTGTCAGTAGCTTGCCATCCTTATCTTCGATTACTGCTGATCTTGTCTGGTTGGTCTTATTGAGGGTCTTGAGTGTGTTGTAGGCTTCTTTGCTGTTCCCTGCTTCCATGCCTTTCTCGATTGCTTCGCACTGCTCCTCTATCCAATTTTCCTCGGCTGTCTTCATCTTCTTCCTGACTTCTCTATTCACCTGTTGGTACTGCATCCTGGCTTCGTTGCTGGAGTGTTTCTTTCCTCTTAGTTCCCGCCTCTTGTCACATAGATCTCAGACCTCGTTTGTAACCCAAGGCTGGATCTTCTTTCGCTTCTTTCCAACTTCTTCAGCTGTTGTAGTTAGCACCTCTTTGATGTTATTAGCAACGGTGTCTACATCGCTGTCCACTAATTTGAGGGCAGCAAACTTCCCGCCTACTTGAGCCTGGAACACCTCTGCAATTTCGGGGTCCTTCAACTTCTGTAGGTCAAAGCGAATGCGGGGGTTCTTTGGACAACGCTTACACTTCAGCTTGAGCTTGAAGGTTGCCAGGACAAGATCGTGATCGCTGCCAATGTCGGCGCCTGGGAATGTTCTTGTTTTTGCTTTGTTGATGCTGGACTTGTGGCGTTGTGGGGCCAGAATGAAGTCTACTTGGTTGTGAACTTGCCCATTTCGTGAGTTCAGGTTGTGATTCTGGACAGCTTGTGTGGGTGGAGAGTGTTGGCTAGGGTACGTCGATGGCTTTTGGCAAATTCCAGCAGTCTAAGGCCTCTGTCGTTGGTTTCGGCATTGCCCAATTCCGGTAAGCATCTGGGCCAACCTTGGCATTCCAGTCTCCCTGGATTATGAGCATGTCTTTCTTTGGCACTGTTGCTATGATGGAGTCAATCTGCTCGTAGAACTCCTCGATTTCCTCGTCGTCATCGTCTGACGTTGGAGCATTGGCCTGGATGATCGTCAGGTTATGGGGTTTTGCAGAGATGCGGATGGAAATGGGTCTGCTTGAAATGGGTGTGCAGCTGATGACACTGCCTGCAATTTCTTTCTGTACGATGAAGGCCACCCCGTACTCATGTTTCTTCCCTTCCCCAGAGAACCAGATCTTATGTCCTTCTTCTGTTGTTGTTTCACCGAAGCCAGTCCATCTGACTTCGCACAGTCCTATGATATCCCAGCGATAGCGCTTCAGTTCGTGGGTCAGTACTTGTAGCTTGCCACAGGCATAAAGGGTGCGAACATTTCATGTTCCGATGGTTGTGCTTTGGGTGGTTAGGTTGATGGTTTTCGCTCCAGTAGCCCACTTGTCGCTCCCATCCTAAAGTGAGTCAGTGGGACACGCGGTCGTTGTTAATCCGGGCCCCGACCGATCCGGCTTGGTATTCTTTTGCTTCCTAATCATGTCCTTTCAGTGGGCTTGTTGAAGCTTGGCGGAGCCCATCTCCTCTCCAAGCCAGGGCCGCTAGCTATAGTCCACAGAATAAGGAGTGGTAAGCCCTCAGTCGTGTACACTTAGCCGTTCGGTTCATCGTGGGACCCTTCCGCCCTGGTCGTTGGCCGCTTGCTGCAGCTCTTCCGCCCAGTGGTGCAGTGTAAACACCACCCCCTCACGTGGTTTAGCCCGCCAGCTGAAGCGGTTTACCGAGGTGTGTGGTAGTACCTTTGATGTCTGGCATGCTGCTAACTACTAGTTAGGATGGACGGGCATCACTAGACCTCATCCACCCCCTAAATCTCTCACATAATGCATTGACGTCTGTAAAAGATTGATTGCTCCAAACACAGTCAAAACCAGATTGGACAAGTATGTTTTAATGCAAGTTAACCAGGGAAACACAGTTACTGCGCTATTGAGCAAATATAACATGAAAGAATAGAACCTAACTGACATTTGTTCAACAAGAGATTGAACCAAACTAGCCCAAAATCGAATCATTCGGACACAGACAGTAACTGATGAAGGGTAACGTCTTGTTTCACCATAAATCATGCTTGTCACTGTACTTCTTTTTAAGCGAAATATATATTTTTAAAAATTGTAGCTGAAATTCATCAATAATATTTACATTCTGTATTGCCCATTTGGAGAGTTCAGGTTGTGATTCTGGACAGCTTGTGTGGGTGGAGAGTGTTGGCTAGGGTACGTCGATGGCTTTTGGCAAGCTCCAGCAGTCTAAGGCCTCTGTCGTTGGTTTCCCCAACATATTCCCCATACATATTTCACAACCATATAATAATACTGGAACAATCATTTTATCAAATAATTCTAAAATAATATGAATAAGCAAATCGTTTGTTCTGGCCTTTTGTATCAATCTAAACATGACTGATGAAGCTTTATCAAAAGCGTTTTTCTTACATTTAGCAAAAGAACCCGTTCGATTAAAATCTACCCCTAAATATTTGAACCTGGTGACAACATCAATTTTTTTTTTTTTCATAATGAAATGTGTCCTTTTTATTCAGCCTTGAATTGTTAAATATCATCATTCTAGTTTTAGTAGCATTAACTGTTATCTTACACATATTACAATATAATAGCAAGAAATCTAATGCTTTTTGTAATCCCATTTTTGCCTCTGAAAATGTAATTGTGTTATTTGCGTATAACAAGACAAAAAGTTTGACATAATTCGTTATATCAATATCCAAAGAAAGCCTAATTTGAAATGGTGAACACCCATTGTCTTTCAGATAGCCTTCCAGATCATTCAAATACAAAGCAAATAATACATGGGAAAGCTTTTCACCTTGACGAGCACCTTTCTGGCTCCCCAAAAAGTCTGACAAATATTATTGCCATTCATAATACGGAAGACTTCAAATTACTATTCATATTCATTATGACTCTTAAGATTTTGGTATTGATTTATTCTTTATGTTCAGACAATAATGCATGCCTCCGTACAGAATCAAAAGCTTTTTTATAATCAATGAATGCACAGTATAACGTCTTCTGACCTCGGAAAACATCTATTAAACATTTAAGTATAAACACATGGTCCATAGTAGAATGATGTTTTCGGAAACCAGACTGATTTTCCAATAAAATCTTATTCTGTTAAAGAAAGGATGACAATCGGTTATTCAAGACTGTTGTAAATAATTTACCAACACAACTCAGTAAAGTTATACCTCTATGATTGTCGCAGTCATGTTTATTACCTTTCCCCTTGTACAGTGGTTTAATCAGGCCCACAAGCCAGTCATATGGAACATTCCCAGAATTAAGAACTCTGTTGAATAATTTACAGATAATTGGAACAAGTAATGGTGCAGTATAATTCATATATTAATTATAGTTTTAATCTCTTTCTGCAGCTTTCTCTATTTTGATATTAAGCACTGCACTAAAAATTTCGTTTTCATCAATATCAACATTCAAAAATTCTAAATCATATTCACTCTCATAAACAACTGCAATATCGCTCCCATTACAGTCTTCTTCATCAAGATTCAGTGCTTTGAAATGTTCATAACACTGTTTTACATCATTTGGACAATAGTAACTCTTCCTGTCATTCAGGCGTTGCTAATATTCTTTAGGGTTACTGGTTTTCAGTTTGTTCAGTTCATTGCACATTTCTTTGGATTTTTCCTGTATGCTGCTTTCCTTACTTGTTTATATAGTTTGCTTGCTATTTCCTATTTTACACACAAACCATTATTCATACGTTTAGTAAACTTAACTTTTCTTTTAACACTGAAACACTTGCGTCTTTTTTCATTACAGTGATTATGAAACCATTTCTGATTAGACCGTGCTTTTTTCTTTGAACCGAATTTTGTTAAGCCAAAAGTGCCCTTGTCTGCTGTGATAAGTACATTTACTATAAACACGAGAGAGAGAGAGAGAGAGAGAGAGAGAGAGAGAAGAGAGGAGAGAGAGAGAGAGAGAGAGAGAGAGAGAGAGGCGTCGCAGGCCTTCGTCCACACGGACAAACTGCAGACCTACAATGGTCCCTCGGGGTGACAGCCAGCAGCAGCCTACCATCGACTGATAACAAGGTTTGTTTTTCCCAAAGTCGAGCGGCCACTGCATAAGCCAATAAAGCAAATGTTTGATAACAGAAGCAAAGATGAAAACTAACCCTACGTGATACGTGTGCAAAGCTTGGGACGTTTGATTGATAAGTTTCCTGTCTTCCGCCACCGGTCTTCTCTGCTGTTGTGGGCCGGAATGGTACGCCTTCATTGCCGTGGTTGGCAGAAGTGTGTAGTGCTATGTGGATCGTGCTGTAGAAGTCTTCTTTACTGCTACAACTACTACTGCTACTACTACTTCTGCTGCTACTACTGCTGCTGCTACTGCTACTACTACTGCTGCTGCTGCTGGTATTACTACCAATAGTACTGGAACTTGTATTGCCACTACTGACAGTAACTTGCATAACCTATGCTCTGCACAGGGAACAGGGAATCAGTCTCCAGTCCCATGGTATAAATTGTATCAGATTTTCATGGAACCCGCGTTAAGGAATAAAACAAAATAAAATAAAATAAAGTAAAATAAAGTGAAATTAAATTAAAAAAAAAAAAAAAAAAAAGGAAGGAGTAGAAAAATGTACAGAGAAATGTGCAAAAGGGGAATGAAACCTCTGTCTCCACGGTACAGAGCAAGTACCCAACCCATCGAACAACACGCCATCCTTTCGGTTGAGAGACTGGAATATCTTGATGATTACAAGGAGCATGACTCACAAGTTGACTGTGAAATTGTTGTTTGTTGTTGCAAGTATAAGACTACAAGATGAAGGGCACAGTGACGATTTTGGAATAAAACAATAGTAATTAAGAGAAAAACAAAACAAAAAAGACAACAAAAAAAAACACACAAAAAAACCCAAAGTGATCCTCAGATTTCCAGAACAAATGACCGTGTTATCAGCACTGCTCCGTAACCAAATGCGAAATGAGTCAGCTTCGCTTTGAAAGCTATCTTTACGTTTATGACCTTTACGGCTCCGCCGCTGCAAATTTCATGTTCTGCAAATCGTCTCCAAACAGTGAATTTGTACTGGTACCGATTCATTAGAAGTGTTGGCAGTGACTGTGAAAATCAAATAATTGATAGGTCTTGTCTGTTTATCAGCCTCTGTCGGAGTGACTGCCGGCAACTCAAAATGGCGGTGACGGGTGTCTGTCATAGTCGAGGACCGTATCGCCTCCTTTGGTGAAACCTCTTTTTTCAGCCTACCCCACTACTCTGCCTCTTAAAGGGGGAGGGAAGGGGGGGGGGTGGTATCCAAACTTCACAATGCCAGTGTAAAAGGTCACAGATCACAGGTTAGTGGACGTTCAACTGACAAAAGAGTAACCTATTTAGAGGGGGAGGGTAGGGTGTGCATGCTAAAATTGGGGGGAACAAAATCAACGTAACCGAATGGCTAATGTGAATGGGATTCAAGATCTACCTTCTTACAAAATATGATCTGAAACCATGCTGTGGTTCATGAGGAGATATGCATTTTACATTATGGTCGCTTATTTTCATTAACATACCCATAATCAGAAGAAGAAGAAGAAGAAGAAAAAGAAGAAGAAAAGGAGGAAGAAGAAGGAGAAGGAGAACAAGAACAAAACGAGGTGGAGGAGGAGAAGGAGGAGAAGGACGGGTGGAGGAGGAGGAGGATAATGATGATGATGACGGTGATGCTAGTGAAGATGATGATGATCCCACAAAGAAACTTAAGCAATCTGAAGAAAAAGATCTGCTCAACTTTTTTTCACGTTATCATGTTTACAGAAAGAATAGATAGCTTGAATACACAGACAGACGGAGCAGATAAGAAAGACAATACAGTCAGAAGACTGGACAGACACAACAGGCAGGACAGACAGGACAGACAGGACAGACAGACTGCCAGACAGACAGGCAGACAGCCAGACAGACAAACAGGCAAGTTGACAGTCCGGATAAACAGACAGACGACAGAGACAGAACATACAGGCGGACAGACAGAGTAAACAGAGAGACAGGCATGCAAGACAGACGGATTTCAGACACGTAGGCAGACAGCCAACCAGATATACACAGTGACTGATAGGCATGCCAGTAACCAAACAGATGGATAGACAGGCTAGCAGGCAGGAAAGCAGAACAGACTAATGGACAGCAAGAAAGACAGGCTGAAAAGGACAGATATATAGACAAGCAGGACAGACAGACAGGACAGAAAGATATCATATACAGACATGTAGGCAGGTACTTTGAAGACAGAGAAGCAGGCAGGCGGACGGGCAGAATGGACAGAAAGGCAGCAAGACCAACTGACAAGCATGACAGACAGACAGACAGGACAGACAGAGAGACGGGACAAACAGTAAGACAGACAGGACAGATAGACAGACGGGACGAACAGACAGACAGACAGGATAGGCAGCCAGACAGGACAAACAGACAGACAGACATATAGACAGACGGGATAGAGAGACAAGACCGAACCGACAGACATACAAAATAGGCGGGCACGTAGAACAGACAAACAGAAAAACAGACAGAACAGACGGACAAAACAGACAGTTAGACAGACAGAACAGCCAGCCAGCCAGATAGGATAGGCAAACAGACTGGCAAACAGGTAGGCAGACAGACAGACAGACTGGACAAACATACAGCACAGATATACAGACAGGGTAGACAGAGAGACAGGACATACAGTTAGGACAGAGATACAGACAGGACACGAATATAAGGGACAAACCGAGCGGCTTGCGGACCAGGCAGACTAGACAGATATGCAGGACAGAAAGACAAGTAGACAGACAGGACAGAACAGACAAACAAACAAAACAAGTAGACAGACAAGACAGAACAGACAGACAAACAAACAAGACAAGTAGACAGACCGACTGACAATACCGAAAACAATACCCTGCTCCACAACGCGACATTAGCGTGCAGGATGATAATGGACCACTGTGGCAGAATGAAATAAACACACATAACGAGGTAAGGAGTAATGCTTCTCTGCTTCATAATACGACACGGATGAAAGACTGAAAAAAAAGTCAACTTAATACGTCACAAATAAACATTCACAAAGTCGTTATGTTCCAGATGTTTCTCAGCAACAACAGCAGCAGCAGCAACAGCAGCAGCAGCAGCAACACCAACAACAGAACCATCCTTATTTTCACCATCAACGGCAGCGACATCAACATAAACAAGATCTGTTCCTCAAAGAACTGGCATAAATATCAACACACAGACATAATCAAATGCAGCGTAATATCTCAGATGGGTACTGTGATAGGTGCATGACAACGACAGAGAGTCAAAACCTAATCCTCAGGTATACAAAATCAGTGCACCTCTCTCTCTCTCTCTCTCTCTCTCTCTCTCCTCTCTTCTCTCTCTCTCTCTCTCTCTCTCTCTCCTTTTCTTCTTCTTCTTCTTCTCTTCTTCTCTCTCTCTCCGTTACCACTCCCCATATACCTCACCCATAGCCCCACTCCTCTCTCTCTCTCTCTCTCTCTCTCTCTCTCGCGCGCGCGCGCCGAAATCTTGAAGTTCTTATTGCTTTTCTGTGAACACACACGCCTTCTTAGGGGGCTTGGCCCTATTGGAATAAAATGTCATTGTTATTGTCTCTCTCGCTCTCTCTTTCTCTCTCTCTCCCTCCCTCCCTATCATTTTGTCTATGATTTATATTCAAGAAAGACAAGAAATGAAAACCAGTAACAAAATGGGGTTTGATATCAATGATAAAAAACACACAAATTTAATGATAACGGTAAAACAAACAAACAAAACACAAACCAAAAGCTTTAAAAGCAAAAATAATAGACTTCTCACGCTTTCTCACCCGTTGCAAGTATGCTTAGGAGGGACTCTACGCTTTCTCGCAGTTGTGAGAAAAGTGTGCAGAGGAACAACCACGCTTTGTCGCAAAGTGCCAGAAAGTGTGGGGTTAGCCAGGAAGCCTGGGCTAACAGGGCTATTGATCGACAGCACGGTCGCTGCAGTTTTCTCAAGAGCATTCATGTCCTCGGAGAACTAGTCTCTCGATGGACGTGGGGCTGACCAGGCTGCCCTGTCATGAACCACTGGCTCAGTGGGCAAGACAGCTGAAAGGCACGGAGTGTTCCCGCTGCTGTTGTTCGTGACCCGAGCTTCCCATCTCCCCTCCCGTCCTTTGTCCTCTTCCCTGCTTCTCCAACCTGCCACTATTTCCAACACTATCCTAGCTCCTAGGAAAACACACTGTCGCTGTATTGTATGCTGTTACTAGTTAGAAAGAAACGGAAATGATCAATGAAAAAAGGGTTAAAATATGCCACACACACCACACACACACACACACACACACACACACACACACACACACACACACACACACACACCACACTACCACACACACACGCGCACAAAACAAAAACAAAAAACAAGATGCAAAGCATATAAACGTACTCCCAGTTTATCCTGAATACGCGTGAGATATTCCATAAAGAGGAAAAACCGTCTTGGGCTGGTGTAACCGTTAGTAATGGCTATTCTGGTAAACATCGGCCATCGTCCTGTGACCTATAATTCCGAACAAACTTACAAATTTTCAGAAAGATCGGCCAAGAACTTTCTGACATTTTCCATAAAGAAGAAAACCATTATGGGCCGTTAGTAACGGCTATACCGGTAAACTTAAACATCGGGGATCATCCGTGACCCATAATGAACATACCTACAAATTTTCAGAAATATCGACCACGTACTTTCTGAGATATTCCATGAAGAAGAAAAACAGTCACGGGCCGTTATAGCCGTTACTAACGACTATAACAATAAACTAAAACATTGGGCATCATCCGTGACCCATAATAAACATACCTACAAATATTCAGAAAGATCGGCCAAGTACTTTCTGAGATATTCCATAAAAAGAAAAACCTTTATGGGTCGTTATAGACGTTAGTAATGGCTATAACGGTAAATTAAAACGTCGGGCATCATCCGTCGCCAATAATGAACATACCTACAAATTTTCAGAAAGACCGGCCGAGTACTTTCTGAGACATTCCATAAAAAACAAAAACCGTTATGGGCTGTTATAGCTGTTAGTAACGGCTATAACGATTAACTAAAACGTTGGGCATCATCCGTGACCCTTAATGAACATACCTACAAATTTTCAGAAAGATCGGCCAAGCACTTTTTGAGATATTCCATAAAGAAGAAAAACCGTTATGGGCAGTTATAGCAGTTAGTAATGGCTATAACGGTAAACTAAAACATCGGGTATCATCTGTGACCCATAATGAAAATACCTACAAATTTTCAGAAAGATCGACAAAATGCTTTCTGAGATATTCCATAAAGAAGAAAAACCGTTACAGGCCGTTATAGCCGTTAGTAACAGCTATAACGGTAAACTAAAACATCAGGCATCATCCGTAACCCATGGTGAACATACGTGCTAATTTTCACAAAGGTCGGCCAAGTACTTTCTGAGATATTCCATAAAGAAGAAAAACCGTTACAGGCCATTACAACCGTTAGTAACGGCTATAACGGTAAACTAAAACATCGGGCATCATCCGTGACCCATAATGAACATGCCTGCTAATTTTCACAAAGATCGGCCAAGTACTTTCTGAGATATTTCATGAAGAAGAAAAACCGTTACAGGCCGTTACAGCCGTTAGTAACGGCTATAACGGTAAACTATAACACCGGGCATGCCGGCATTATTCGTGTCCCATAATGAACATACGTGCTCATTTTCACAAAGATCGGCCAAGTACTTTCTGAGATATTCCATAAAGAAGAAAAACCGTTACAGGCCGTTACAGCCATTAGTAACGGCTATAACGGGGTAAACTAAAACATCGGGTATCATCCGTGACCCATAATGAACATACCTGCTAATTTTCACAAAGATCGGCCAAGTACGTTCTGAGATATTCCATAAAGCAGAAAAACCGTTACAGGCCGTTACAGCCGTTAGTAACGGCCATAACGGTAAACTAAAACATCCGGCATCATTCGTGACCCATAATGAACATACCTACAAATTTTCAGAAAGATCGGCCCAGTAGTTTTGTCTGGAGCGAGTGGAACACATTTTGACCACGGACGGACACACACACACACACACACACACACACACACACACACACACACACACACACACACACACACACACACACAGCATTTCTTCGTTCCCATTCTAAAGTACTCCCTGTTCTATAAGAACTGGTAGTACAAAAAGCACCACATACACACACATACAGAGAGCTAACGGGTGGTGATCATAATGATGATAGTCATATGGGGGGATATTGGTGCTGATGATAATAGCTGAAAAAAGTGTGAGCAGCTGTGAAATGGGGTTGACATGTCAACAACAATATCAACAACAACAACAACAACAAAAGGGAGGTGGGAGGGGAGAGAGAGGGGAGGGGAGGGGAAGGGCACTGGTATCTGGATAAAGAATAGATATACTAAATGGTGGGAGTATGAGGAGGGGTGGGGGGTGGGGGGGCTAAGAGGAACATAGCTGTAAGTTATATGAGGTAAATAGTTGAGGGAATGATAGTATGAATGTGAGTGTAAGTTGGTGGAGGATACAGTGGGCTGGTGTTGCGGTGGTGGCTAGGTGTATGTTGTTTTTGGAAGTTGATGATATGGGGGTGGAAGGAAGGAGTGGGGATGTGTAAGGGCGGGGGCGGGGGGGGGGGGGAGGGGTCGGGAGGGTAAAATACTTGCACCTACATTTATGCACAGGAAAGATGGAAAGGGAAGGGAAATTCATGTGGAGGTGGTAGTGTATTAAGTTGAAAGAAAACCAGATGTATGAAAAAAGAAGGGGGAGGGCGGAAAGGGGGAGGGGGAAGGGGGGTAGATCTGTGAGTAAGCAGTGGATTGGTACAGAGCACGGGGAGAGTGTGGTGGTAAGCGAAAGGTGAAAGGAAGGTAGCTGTAACTTCTGTATGAAGTGGGTAGTGAGGGGTATGGTGGTGGTGGTGGTGGTGGTGGTGGTGATGGTGTGTGTGTGTGTGTGTGTGTGAGTGTGTGTGTGTGTGTGTGTGTGTGTGTGTGTGTGTGTGTGTGTGTGGTGTGTGTGTGTGGTGTGCGTGCGTGCGCGCGTGTGTGTGTGTATGTTTGTGTCTGCTGGTGGAAGACATTGCCGGTAGGTGTTGCGGTGGTGGATATGTATACTTGTGCTACTTTTGGATGTTGATGCCATATTCCGAGTCTGGCAATGAGATAGGACTCCTGTGTGATACGCTCAAAGTTGTCACTTGGTTTTGTGGTTGTTGATGTTGTTGTTGCTGTTGTTGACATGTCAACCCTCTTTTTTCATTGACCATTTCCATTCCTATCACTGTTTACATGTCCCCCCCCCCCCCTGTGTGTGTATGTGTGTGTGTGTGTGTGTGTGTGTGTGTGTGTGTGTGTGTGTGTGTGTGTGTGTGTGTATTTTCCCACCCGCCCTCCCAACTGCTCACGTTCTTCCAAACCATTATCGTCAGTACCAATATACTCACATGTGACTGTTATCATTATGATCACCAACCATCAGCTCTCTGTATGTGTGTGTATGTGGTGGGTTTTTTGTTTGTTTGTTTGTGTGTGTGTGTGTGTGTGTGTGTGTTGTGTGTGTGTGTGTGTGTGTGTGTGTGTGTGTGTGTGTGTTGGCATATGAACCCCTTTCTCATTGATCATTTCTGTTTCTTTTCAGCTAGTATTATTATACCATTATGTTGTCATATCAATACCAACATTGTCTCACTTCTCTCAACTGGTCTCATTGTGGTCATCATCCACCAAGAACACTATTTACATGACTTTTCCCCTTTATGTGCGTGTACGCCCCCCTGCATCTTTTTCTTAAACCCTTTTCTCATTGATCGTTTCCATCTCTCCCCAACCAGCATTATTGTATTGATGCCAACACATTGTTCGAATTATGACAACTACCATCATCCAATAGCCATTATTGATGCCAACACATTGTTCGAATTATGACAACTACCATCATCCAATAGCCATTGATCATTTCCATTTCTCCCAACCCCAACCATCATTATAACATTAATGCCAACATATTGTTCTACTTATGACAATGACCATCACCCATCAGCCATTGCTCACACTTGTGGCAATGATCATTACACAACAGTCATTGATCACACTTGTGGCAATGATCATTACACAACAGCCATTGATCACACTTGTGACAATGATCATTACACAACAGTCATTGATCACACTTGTGACAATGATCATTACACAACAGTCATTGATCACACTTGTGACAATGATCATTACACAAGTCATTGATCACACTTGTGACCATGATCATTACACAACAGTCATTGATCACACTTGTGACAATGATCATTACACAACAGTCATTGATCACACTTGTGGCAATTATCATTACACAAGTCATTGATCACACTTGTGACAATGATCATTACACAACAGTCATTGATCACACTTGTGGCAATGGTCATTACACAACAGTCATTGATCACACTTGTGGCAATGGTCATTACACAACAGTCATTGATCACACTTGTGGCAATGATCATTACACAAGTCATTGATCACACTTGTGACCATGATCATTACACAACAGTCATTGATCACATTTGTGGCAATGATCATTACACAACAGTCATTGATCACACTTGTGGCAATGGTCATTACACAACAGTCATTGATCACACTTGTGGCAATGGTCATTACACAACAGCCATTGATCACACTTGTGGCAATGATCATTACACAACAGTCATTGATCACACTTGTGGCAATGGTCATTACACAACAGTCATTGATCACACTTGTGGCAATGGTCATTACACAACAGTCATTGATCACACTTGTGGCAATGGTCATTACACAACAGTCATTGATCACACTTGTGGCAATGATCATTACACAACAGTCATTGATCACACTTGTGGCAATGCTCATTACACAACAGTCATTGATCACACTTGTGGCAATGATCATTACACAACAGTCATGATCACACTTGTGGCAATGATCATTACACAACAGTCATTGATCACACTTGTGGCAATGATCATTACACAAGTCATTGATCACACTTGTGGCAATGATCATTACACAACAGTCATTGATCACACTTGTGACAATGATCATTACACAACAGCCATTGATCACACTTGTGGCAATGATCATTACACAACAGTCATTGATCACACTTGTGGCAATGATCATTACACAACAGCCATTGATCACACTTGTGACAATGATCATTACACAACAGCTATTGATCACACTTGTGGCAATGATCATTACACAACAGTCATTGATCACACTTGTGGCAATGATCATTACACAACAGTCATTGATCACACTTGTGGCAATGATCATTACACAAGTCATTGATCACACTTGTGACAATGATCATTACACAACAGCCATTGATCACACTTGTGGCAATGATCATTACACAACAGTCATTGATCACACTTGTGGCAATGATCATTACACAACAGTCATTGATCACCCCCATTTCTCCCCAACGGGCATTGTTATATAAAGGCCAACCCATGATCATCATCCAACAGTCATTGACCATTTCCACTTCCCCCCAACGGGCATTATTACATCAATGCCAACAATTTATTTCACTTATGACAATGATCATTATCCAACAGTCATTGACCATTTCCACTTCCCCCCAACGGGCATTATTACATCAATGCCAACAATTTATTTCACTTATGACAATGATCATTATCCAACAGTCATTGACCATTTCCACTTCCCCCCAACGGGCATTATTACATCAATGCCAACAATTTATTTCACTTATGACAATGATCATTATCCAACAGTCATTGACCATTTCCACTTCCCCCCAACGGGCATTATTACATCAATGCCAACAATTTATTTCACTAATGACAATGATCATTATCCAACAGTCATTGACCATTTCCACTTCCCCCCAACGGGCATTATTACATCAATGCCAACAATTTATTTCACTAATGACAATGATCATTATCCAACAGTCATTGACCATTTCCACTTCCCCCCAACGGGCATTATTACATCAATGCCAACAATTTATTTCACTAATGACAATGATCATTATCCAACAGTCATTGACCATTTCCACTTCCCCCCAACGGGCATTATTACATCAATGCCAACAATTTATTTCACTAATGACAATGATCATTATCCAACAGTCATTGACCATTTCCACTTCCCCCCAACGGGCATTATTACATCAATGCCAACAATTTATTTCACTAATGACAATGATCATTATCCAACAGTCATTGACCATTTCCACTTCCCCCCAACGGGCATTATTACATCAATGCCAACAATTTATTTCACTTATGACAATGATCATTATCCAACAGTCATTGACCATTTCCACTTCCCCCCAACGGGCATTATTACATCAATGCCAACAATTTATTTCACATATGACAATGATCATTATCCAACAGTCATTGACCATTTCCACTTCCCCCAACGGCATTATTACATCAATGCCAACAATTTATTTCACTAATGACAATGATCATTATCCAACAGTCATTGACCATTTCCACTTCCCCCCAACGGCATTATTACATCAATGCCAACAATTTATTTCACTTATGACAATGATCATTATCCAACAGTCATTGACCATTTCCACTTCCCCCCAACGGGCATTATTACATCAATGCCAACAATTTATTTCACTAATGACAATGATCATTATCCAACAGTCATTGACCATTTCCACTTCCCCCCAACGGGCATTATTACATCAATGCCAACAATTTATTTCACTAATGGCAATGATCATTATCCAACAGTCATTGACCATTTCCACTTCCCCCCAATGGGCATTATTACATCAATGCCAACAATTTATTTCACTAATGACAATGATCATTATCCAACAGTCATGACCATTTCCACTTCCCCCCAACGGGCATTATTACATCAATGCCAACAATTTATTTCACTAATGACAATGATCATTATCCAACAGTCACTGACCATTTCCACTTCCCCCAACGGGCATTATTACATCAATGCCAACAATTTATTTCACTTAGTGACAATGATCATTATCCAACAGTCATTGACCATTTCCACTTCCCCCCAACGGGCATTATTACATCAATGCCAACAATTTATTTCACTAATGACAATGATCATTATCCAACAGTCATTGACCATTTCCACTTCCCCCCAACGGGCATTATTACATCAATGCCAACAATTTATTTCACTAATGACAATGATCATTATCCAACAGTCATTGACCATTTCCACTTCCCCCCAACGGGCATTATTACATCAATGCCAACAATTTATTTCATTTATGACAATGATCATTATCCAACAGTCATTGACCATTTCCACTTCCCCCCAACGGGCATTATTACATCAATGCCAACAATTTATTTCACTAATGACAATGATCATTATCCAACAGTCATTGACCATTTCCACTTCCCCCCAACGGGCATTATTACATCAATGCCAACAATTTATTTCACTAATGACAATGATCATTATCCAACAGTCATTGACCATTTCCACTTCCCCCCAACGGGCATTATTACATCAATGGCAACAATTTATTTCACTATGACAATGATCATTATCCAACAGTCATTGACCATTTCCACTTCCCCCAACGGGCATTATTACATCAATGCCAACAATTTATTTCACTAATGACAATGATCATTATCCAACAGTCATTGACCATTTCCACTTCCCCCCAACGGGCATTATTACATCAATGCCAACAATTTATTTCACTAATGACAATGATCATTATCCAACAGTCATTGACCATTTCCACTTCCCCCAACGGGCATTATTACATCAATGCCAACAATTTATTTCACTAATGACAATGATCATTATCCAACAGTCATTGACCATTTCCACTTCCCCCCAACGGGCATTATTACATCAATGCCAACAATTTATTTCACTAATGACAATGATCATTATCCAACAGTTATTAATCATCCCCACCCCCTTTTTTCAGAAGCAATGATCATCATCCATCGGTCATTGATCATTTACATTCCTCCCCAACCAGCATTATAATACCAATGCCATCACATTATTTCACCTCCCAATCAGCATTATTATATCAATGCCAACCCATTATCTCACTCATGGCAATGATCACCATCGAACAGCCATTGAACATTTCCATTTCTCCCCAACCGGCTTAAAAAAATTATATTATCATATTAATGCCAACACATTACTTCATTTCTGACGATGATCATTATCCAACAGTCATTGATCACCCCCATTTCTCCCCAACGGGCATTATATTCATGCCAACCCACTATCTCACTTGTGGCAATGATCATCATCCAACAGTCATTGACCATTTCCATTTTCCCCCGACTAGCATTATTAGATCAATGCAAATAATTTATTTCACTTATGACAATGATCACTATCCAACAGTCATTAATCACCCCCCCCTCCCCCCCCCCCCCCCCCTTTTTTTTTTCCCAAGCAACATTATTATATCAACGGCAATACATTATCTCACTTATGACAATGATAATCATCCATTAGTCATTGATCATCTCCATTTTGCCCCAACTGGCATTATACTAATGCCACCACATTATTTCACTTATGACAATAGTCATCATCGAATAGTATTGATGGTTTTTCCAATGATACTGTTGGCATGAGTTTCCCCTCCCTCCCTGTGCACACGTAGGTATAGACGGAGAGATACGAGCTTCTTTTTCATTCAAGACACGTTACCCCTTTTCACATTGATCATTTCCATTTCTTCTCGACCAACATTATCGTATTGATGCCAACACATCATTTCACCTACTACAATTAACAGCATCCAACAGTGCTGTTTACTGTTTACTTTTCCAACAATACTGTATGCACGAGTCTCCCATTCCTCCTCCCTGTGCATACGCATGTGTAGGCGGAGAGATATTACCTCCCCCCCCCCCTCCCTCTTGCCTTCTCCCCTCCCCTTTTTTCTTCTTCCCAATAACGACAGGCCTTCACCCATTGACCACTTCCATTCCTTTCTGATCATCAGTATCACTACCTACACCCCCACATACAACTACTATTATCACAATCGCCATCCATTATGCTGTGTTTTTTTAATGTATCATTCCTATTCCTTACCACTAAGCACTATTATCAATTTACCATAATCACTACCATCACCAATATATCATACCATTAAACAATAATTACAAAACAAACAAACAAACCTTACTGTTTCACCCCCACCCCCACCCCCACATTTTTCTAAATAAAAACAAAACAAACAGAAAACCTTTATCACTATCTCTCCTCTTATTGTATACGTTTTCATCATGGCTACTTTTATCACTGTGATCGCCATTATTACCATTATTATCACAGTCATCATTACTGTTTCAACTCCTATGATCCCCTCCTTAATGGCCTCGTTTTCATCCAACAGCCATTTTGCGCCGAATATGACAAGATAGGTGGTTTCTCGTTCTTCGTATTGATTGTCCTAAATCTTGTTCGTTTTTGCCTGAAGAAGACCCAAGAGGTCGAAATGCATTGTCTTTGTCCTGTAATCAGTTTGTCTGTATCTGTGGCGGTAACTAACCCCTATTCTTTTTAAATTTTGACTCATTTTCCGCCCTCAGTCACTTCGTTTTGAAATCCGTTTAATATCATTTTTTTATTTACCATATTGCTAAACAGAGGCGTACGGTTGATACAAAACTGAATGTTAAAACTGTTTCTTTGACACAGAGGTAAAAGGCACGTGCAGGGTAAGGTAACCCACAGGGACCGACAGTTTCCAGTGTCCCCGGCGCCAGAAAGTCCTGCCGGCAGCTGGAACTGTCACCTAGTATTGTGACAAACAGTGCTATTGTTACTAACATCGCTGCTGCTGTTACAGTTTTGTTGCTGTTATTTAAGCCGCTGCTGTTGCTGCTTTGGTTACCATCCCACTGTCGCTTCTGATGTTGCTGACCTTTTCGATGCCGTTACTATTACCTCTTCTGCTGGTACAGCCACCTTCACCAGCACACACAGCACTACCTCCATCACCGCCTCACCATCACTACTACAACT
>CM065734.1:10125246-10135246 GCA_033310375.1 Conus canariensis
TGTTTTCCCTGCAAGTGTCACAGAACGCAAAAAGGCTCGAGGACCCAGTCTAGTTGCTGCCAACGGCTCAGCCATTCCTACTTATGGAAGAAGAAACATTCCATTGCAACTGGGAAAGGGTGCATCGTTTGTTCAAAAGTTTTGGATTGCCGATGTGACTCAACCAATCCTAGGCGCAGACTTTTTTGCTACCCAAAGACTGGCTATTGATCTCACCAACAGACGTCTAGTGTCCCTGGATAGAGGTTTGGTAATCCCCGCACAGCCAGCACGCTCGCAAGCAGGAAGAAGCATACATAAGATTCATTCCCGCTATGAAGCAATTGTAGAGGAGTTTCCTGAACTCCTAGTACCTTCCTTCACAGAAAACAAGCATGGCGTACTCCACCACATTCCCACTACTGGTTCCCCTGTGCATGCACGTGCACGTCGCCTCGATCACGAGAAACTGACAGCTGCTAAAGCAGAGTTTGACGAAATGGAACACCTAGGTATCGTCCGCCGTTCATCTTCCCCTTGGTCATCACCACTGCACATGGTGAAGAAAAACAATGGCAGCTGGCGTCCTTGTGGAGATTATCGTCGACTAAATGATATAACCAGAGATGACCGCTACCCCCTCCCTCACATCCAGGACTTGAATACCAACCTTGCTGGAAAAACGATTTTTTCCAAAATTGATCTTGTTCGAGGCTACAACCAAATCCCAGTTGCACCTGAAGATATTCCCAAAACAGCAGTCATCACCCCATTTGGCCTCTATGAGTTCCTGAAAATGCCTTTTGGTCTGAAAAATGCAGCTCAGGCATTTCAACGCCTCATGGACGGTGTTCTGAAGGACCTGGACTGCTGCTTTGTGTATCTTGATGACATTCTTGTTGCAAGCGCTTCACCCGAACAACATGAGGCCGATCTACGTACCATTTTCAGCCTATTGACCTCCAACGGTTTAGTGGTCAATATCAAGAAATGCGTTTTTGGTCAATCTTCCCTGCATTTCCTTGGACATTTAGTCTCAGCAGCCGGGATTGAACCCCTGCCAGAGAAAGTTCGCGCAATCGTTGATCTTCCCGCTCCTTCTGACAAGAAAGCTCTTGAACGTTTCCTGGGTATGATGAATTTCTATCACAGATTTCTCCCAGGCATCGCAAAGCGCCTTGCACCTCTGACTGAGGCTATCAAAGGTAAACCCAAGAAATTCACATGGACACCTGAATGTCAAGCTACATTTCAGGAGGCCAAATCAGCACTAGCTTCTGCTGTCATGCTCCATCACCCCGACCCGCAATCTCAGACAAAACTTTCAGTGGACGCATCAGACACTGCCATGGGAGCCGAACTGTCACAACAGCAGAATGGTACCTGGAAACCCATTGCATTCTTCTCCAGAAAGCTCACACCAACCCAACAACGTTACTCAACGTTTGATCGTGAACTGTTGGCCATCTACAGTGCAATCCAGCATTTCCGCTCCTTCTTAGAAGGAAGAACATTCACGGTTTTCACCGATCACAAACCACTCACTCATGCCCTGACAAGCAACACTGACAGATCCCCTCGCCAGGAACGTCAGCTTTGCTACATAGCCGAGTTCACAACAGACATCAGACACATCAGTGGGTCAGACAACATTGTACCTGACACACTCTCCAGGGCACCTGTTCCTGACCAAGAACCACTGATTGCTAGTACGTCACCAGTCCCTGCTGTAGATCTTGCTCAAATGGCAGCGGCACGGGAAACCGATCCCAACGTTGCAGACTTACGCTCCAAACCAGGATCCCTACAACTGAAGAATGTCACTCTGGATGGCACCCAAATTCTGTGTGATGTTTCTACGGGCCGTCCCCGGCCAGTGGTACCTCCAGCATGGACAAAAACTGTATTTGATGTATTGCACAACCTGTGTCATCCTGGACCCAAACCCACCATCGGCGCTATCTCAGCACGCTACATCTGGCCTGGACTCAAAAAAGATGTGAGGAACATGGTCAAGGCTTGTCACGAATGTCAGGCTAGCAAAATTGGACGCCACACCAAAGCTCCACTCTCCCCTTTTGACCCCCCTGATAGACGCTTTGGTAACATACACATAGACCTTGTGGGACCACTCCCTTCATCAGAAGACTGCACTTATCTGCCTGCCATTGTAGACAGATTTACAAGATGGCCAGAAGCTATTCCTCTTCCCAACGCAGAAGCTGTTACCTGTGCCAAGGCCTTATTGCGTGTTTGGATCGCACGATTCGGAGTTCCAGACTCAATTACTTCAGACCAAGGCCGTCAGTTCACCAGTGCGCTGTGGCGGGAGCTGAACATGGTGCTCGGAGTTAAACCTCAAACTACTACAGCGTACCACCCCCAGGCTAACGCATGGTGGAAAGGTTTCATCGCAGTCTCAAAGCCGCTCTCAAGGCTCGCCTCGACGGACCACGCTGGATGGACGAACTACCAATCGTGATGCTTGGCATCCGGACAACGTGGAAAGAAGAACTTGACGTCGCTCCTGTTCTCCTCACCTATGGCACAAACCTCCAAGTGCCTGGTGATCTCCTTCCACCCCCATGTGCAGACAAGGTGTTCGCTTCCAGTACCTCCGTCCAAGAACTGCAAGAAAAACTTAGAAAACTTTCCCCTTTTCCCCCTTCCCACCATGGATCACCAGCGTCGTACATCCCCAAGAACTTACAGTCAGCAGATCAGGTGTACCTTCGTCATGACGCCCGCAAGGCCCCTTAGTGAGGCCTTACGATGGACCGTTTCCTGTGTTAGCCCGTGCCGAAAAATACTTTGACATTTTCAAAGATGGGAAGACTGTTCGCGTGTCACTTGATCGACTCAAGCCTACTTATTTCTCACAAACTTTCCCCAGACCTGGTCAGAATCCTTGTGTGTCTGAGCCACAGGACCCTCATGCTCCTCAGGAGGATCACACTGCCAAAACAGATGATGCTACCAGATCAGGTCGTGCTGCCAGATCCGATGATGCTCGAGGCAACGCTCCAGCACCTGCACAGTATCCGTTATCAAATGCTCCGACACCACTAATTACAACTCGCACTGGGAGACTGGTGCAGAAGCCAAAGAGACATCGAACATTTTACCGACTCAGCCGAGTCTGAGCATTACAACATAGAACAGATACTTCAAAGACTCAACCAAGCATATACTTTCCACATCATATTGGACAGTTGTTATGAGTTTATTGATTATACTATTTTTACTTTGGTATGTTTGCATTCATCGCACTGCGCCGTTCTGGGGGGAGCCATGTAGCACTTATCTAATGACATAACGTCGCATGCGATTTGGGTTTTTAGTCAATTGTAGTTGGAAACCGGAAGCGTTGCTATGACCACGTTGTTCAACGACTGTGTCAAAGAAGTTGATCAGAGAATGTTTTAGTTTTGTTATTAAATATTTAAAACGTTGCCTTCGCGTCTGTGTGATGCTTCAACCTCATGAACCACCGGCCTTGAAACTGACAGATGTTGACTTTCAAACTGTGCTTTAAATAGTATCAGATATATAAAGCTGACTAAAGCACTTACAGATACAGAAAGAGAAAGAGGGGGAATAGAAAGAAAGAAAGAGAGAGAGAGAGAGAGAGAGAGAGAGAGAGAGAGAGAGAGAGAGAGAGAGAGAGAGAGTGAGAGAGAGTGTGTAAAAGATAACTTTTATCGATGCGCCTGCAATCTGGACTACTGTGCATAGTTGTTGATTTGACAAGTTGATGCATTAAAGTAATTGATATATGTAAATGTCTGTCTATCTATCTACATTGATGAAATAAAACAAGCACAGGTTCCTCCGTCATTACAATATTGACTTCAAAAAAGGATTAAAAGAGACAGAAAACAAAAGGGGAGGGGGAGAAGGAGGAGGGGAGGGAGTTGTGAGAGGAACCAAATGGGAAAACAAACATCTAGGACATTAGATTATTAATAGAAAACCCATCACTAGCCGTTATGGCGACCCCTGTAGTTCATCACGAAAACAGAAACATTCATGTAGCGTGCTCTGAGCTCTTTCGTCCGCTGATTCAGACTCGTCAATTCGTCAGTGAGACACAACCGATTGTATCTGTGCTCCCTCGGCATCATATAGAGATATACGACAGTCCACAATTCTGTGCTGTTCTCACCACCAATCTCTCTCTCTCTCTCTCTCTCTCTCTCTCTCATTGAAACATTGACATCCTCTCTCTCTCTCTCTCTCTCTCTCTCTCTGCCTCTCTCTCTCTCTCTCTCTCTCTCTCTCTCTCTCTCATTGCATAATTTAGCTTAGCAAGGACAGATTGGAAGAATAGGCTCTGCCTAAAATCTCAATCCTTGATCGAATAAAAGTTATGAGTTTTGATCTCTCTCTCTCTCTCTCTCTCTCTCTCTCTGTCTCTGTCTCTCTCTCTCTCTCTCTCTCTCCTCTCTCTCTCTCTCTCTCTCTCTCTCTCTCTGCTGTAAGTCCCAGACGCCGCTCATCTCCAGCCGATGACACACTTGTTAAAGTATAAATGAAACATAAAAGTAAAGTAAGAATAAAAAGTCTTAGTGCCTTTTTTGTGCATTATTCAAATTCGATATTTCCCCTTTTCGTTGGAAACTTCAAAACCGATGTTCAGTTTTTCATTCTGAGCTAAAAAAAAAAAAAAAAAAAAAAAAGAAAAGAAAAAGAAAATGGCTTGACTGAAACATGGCGTCGGATTTCGACCACGCTGTGCGTTAAAACAAACATATCCCCACACCACCACACATACACACATACGCACGCACACACACATACACGCACAGTTTGGTTGAAATCAGTCGTGCCATAGTGATGTAGTATTTTGATGAAGTAAATCATTAACATTTATAGTTAGAAATTAAACACCCATCTTAGGGGTTTTTACTGAAGGTTTTCAAGAAACAACAACAACAACAAAATCGAATAAATTTCGGAAAAGGCAAGCACTGACTTTTAAGTATCTATCTATCTATCTATCTAGCTAAACAAAAATCATCAACATACGCGGTACCATGGTTTGGTATCTACTCGGACTGTTGGACATCTTTCGACCTCCCTCGCGTCTTTGATGGATCCTCAAGCACATACTCAAAGATTTTCCCGTACAATTTATACTGTTTATATAATAGTTTTAGTTCTTCAGCAACTTACGTTCTTACCACATGTAGAAAACCCTTCGCTAGCTGGTTTTGGGTGCTGGGTGTTGGAATCTTCTTTTGAACCCTTGGTGGTGAGAACACCACAGTCTGTGGTGTATCTTCATTTCATGCCAAGGGAGCACAAACTATCAGCCGTGTCTCCCTGATGAGTCCGATCTAGCGGACGAAAGGCCTAGGAGCAAGCAAAATGCATACATCTGTCTTCAAGAGGGATTATGATAGTTCCCATATGCTGTTAGTGAAGGGTTTAACATTATTTCCATTATATATTTCCTTAAATTCATGTTCTTATTTTCTTTCTCTCCCTCCCGTTCCCTCCCCCTGCCTTTTTTTCCCTACATTTAAATCTTTGCCAGCTCATTAATGTAACGACAGAGAAATTGTTTGCCTGCATTTGCCCCCCCCCCCCCCCCCCTCCCCCAACTACAAAATTGTTCAGCAATATTTTGTGGAACAATTTTGTAGTGGGAGAAAATCAAAGTACAGGCTAACAATTCCTCCGTCCTTACGTTAATGATCTGGCAGACTTGAAGAAAAAGAAAAAAAAAAAAAAAAAAAAGGGGGGGGGGGGGGGGGGGGGGGGGGGGGACGAAGGACGAAGGGGTCAAACAAAGAAAATGGTAATGAAAAATCGGGGAAATATAATATAAAGATAAAATCGTGCACAAACAGCATATGGGGACCAATCCGTCTTGAAGACAGTACCATTCATTTCACCTGCTCCTAAGCCTTTTGTCCGCTGGAGCAGACTCATCAGTGATGCACGGCTGACTGTGTGTGTGCTCCATTGACATCAAACGGACACATACCGCAGTCTATATATATAATTCTGTGGTATTCTCACCACCAAGGGTTAAAAAGGAGAATCCAAAAGCAGCCAGCGAAGGGTAGGAAAGTAAACCACACACACACACACACACACACACACACACACACACACACACACACACACACACACACATCTATATCTCTCTCTATATAAAGCTATGTACGTGTGTGTGTGACTGTGTGTTCGGGCGTGTGTGTGTCCCAAAGAAGCTGGTGGAGAATGCTATGCACGGTAAAAACAGAATGGTAATTCCGAAAACAACAATAATAATAATAACAACAATAACAGAAAACTAGACTAATACTGCTACTACTACTACGGTTACTACTACTAGTACTGATTGTATATAATCTTACATAATAATATTCACAAAAACCCAATAAAAGCAAGTGTAGTAATAATAGTAACGATACTGACAGGAGAAGAGAAAGGAGGATAGAGCATAGTTAGATGATATGGTTAGAGTAGCATTGATGATGATGATGTTGATGATGATGATGATGATAATGATGATGATAGTAATAATAAGAAAAATAATAATGATGATGATGATGATAATAATTATAATAATAATAAGAAGAAGAAGAAGAACGATAATAATAATGATAGAGAAGCAGAAGGAAAAGGAGGAGAAGAGGAAGAAGAAAGGGAAGAAGAAGGAGGATATAGATGATGGAAAAGATAGGAACTAGGAAAATATACTGGTGGTTATGACGAAAATTATGACCTTATGGGTAAAAATGTAGTGGTAGTAATGATATAGGAAATGGGAAGATAGCAAGTTGAAAATTAAGAAATGTACCTACGCATAATGATAATATTGATAATACTAACAATTATAGTGAACTTGTTATAATGATAATAACAACAATGATAATGATGATAGTACTACCACTACTACTACTACTGCTACTAGTACAACTGATGATGATGATGATGGTAGTTGTGTAGTAAGATGGGCGTTGAACGAATGAAGATAAGTGATTGCGCGTTGTGTTTTGTCTTGTGATTGATTTGTCTACGTTTTCTTGGCGGTTGGCTATTAATTACATTCAAAATCTGTTTAGATTTCCGCCTGCAGTCGTCTCACTTTGCAACTAGATGTTCTTTATAGCCTAGCCGACTGCAGAGGGCTACATCAGGGCTATGACATCGTCAAAATCTGTCCCATGTCCGTTTGTTATTTCAATAATCATGCATAAAATTTGTTTGGAACAATCTAAACTATCTTAGAGCTGGGTCTACCCCTTGTGACAGTGTTAAAATCGGTTCGATACGTGTTCGTAAAAGAAAACCCCATCTATCAGATTATTTTGGTCATAGTTTAAAACACCTTAAAGCTGGGTCTATCTCCCCTCGTCCCCCCTCACCTCCCCGAAAAGAAAAACTTAAATGGACATGATAATCTATAGCTCATTAACAGGAACAGACTTGAACCTCAGAATTTAATCGGGTTCAATAACTATTGAAGTGTGAAATTTGAACAAAGCAGCCGTCTCGGCAAAAAGTATCAATTGTTAAATTGTTCGAGCGCTTCCATCCCATATGGAGTACAAAAATTGTACTGTTACTTATTTCCAGACAGGAGAGAGAGAGTGAGAGGAGGAGAGAGTGAGAGAGAGAGAGAGAGGAGAGAGAGAGAGAGAGAGAGAGAGAGAGATGCATAAATACACACACATACATAAACATATATACACACATACATACATACAAACATACATACATACTACATACATACATACATACATACATACATACATACATACATACATACATACTAACATAGTGCATACATATTGAGAAAGCCTTCGTCAGAAATGGAGTGCTTCCTTTTTTAATGCTCCTGGTCCTACTATCTACTCTCACAACTCCCTCAACAGATCAATTAACCCACCCTCTCGTTTCCTTGTCTTTCCTTGCCGCCGCCGCCACAACCACCACCACCACCACCACAAACACCACAACCACCCTATCTTCTTTCCCAAATGCGTTAAGGCGTTATTCCGAGGGTCAACGATGCCAGAATAGCCATTGATTCAGGCTCAGTCGCTAAAGCACCCTCATCTGGTCCATGATCCCAGCTCAGACAATGGACACCCATCATCATCAGCAGGCCCTCCGGCATGCTACCGCGGATTTGCTTGCATAATATGAGGCTGTGCCATTTGGCTGAGTGGTTAAGGCAAAGAGGTTTGTGTTGCGTGGACTGGAGGAAGAGAGAGGATGGAACATGAATTTGTCCAAATTGAAGCTATGCCAATTGTCTGATCTGTCAGGCTAAGCTATATGCAAATTGTCCAGTCTCCAAGGGCAAGGCTATGTGAAAAGTCCAGTCTCTCAGTTCTACATTATGTGAATTGTCCGATGTCCCAGCTCTAGATGATGTTAACCTTTCGAAAACAAATACTGCAATTAAGAACGGAGATGATGATTGAGAAATACGCACACACACACACACACACACACACACACACACACACACACACACACACACACACACACACAGTGTTACACGTTGTATTGAAACAGGTGAATGTTGTATAAGTCTATTGCTTCTGTTTTGACAAATAGTGTAAAAACCACATCATAAAACAGGAACTGACAAAATCCTCAAAACAATGAAATTAACAAAGCACTACAGTTACACACCATCCCTCTCAAGGAACACAGCCACGTATTTTCAACGAGTCTCTAAAATTAAACAAATGCCCTTAACGGGGTGATTGGGCTATGAGATATGACTGAAATATGTGGTGTATTTTGATTTACTCTTAAGCCAATCATTCTTGAAACAGATGGAGACGTTGAAGAGGATATGGTGACAATACGTCATAGAAACTCGGGAAAAATCATTTGAACTCGTGAGATGTCGTTTTTTTCCCCTGTGCAACGTGGTTGCCCTTAACAAAATAATTCATAAGAATTGGCAGTTACTACCTCTCTCATGCATGATGCTAGTGTGAGGTTACATGGTGTTCGTGTATAAATCAGCAGGGAATCTGATCTTCTGATTCTCGTTTCATGTACCATACAAGCTGTAATATTTTGATTGAAAATATAACCTCAAATGAAAGGGGGAAAATACGCAATTAACACACACACACACACACACACACACACACACACACACACACACACACACACACACACACACACTCACTCTCTCTCTCTCTCTCTCTCTCTCTCTCTCTCTCACACACACACACACACACACACACACACACACACACACAGCATATTGAAACAGGTAAATGGTGTATAAGACTATTGATCTGGTTTAACAAATAGTGTAAAAACCACTTTATCAATGTAAAGGAAAACACAAAACTTTATCAAAGAGGAACTGACAAAATCTTCGAAACAATGAAATTAACAAAGCACTCTAGTTCTCTCTCAAGGAACACAGCCACGTATTCCCATGACATTCAAATTCCTCTCTACTGTCAAGGAGCCTTAGGCAAAGATTCGCTTCCAGGATTTCCATTTGACATTCATACTTATGTATATATGCAGACGGGGAGAGAAGGGGAAACGTTTTGGTTTCATAATCAGCACATAATTGTTTTTGTCCTTGAGGAATACACACACACACACACACACACACACACACACACACACACACACACACACACACACACACATACACACCTATAGAAAATAACATTTTGTCCATCACATTTCAAAGGAAACTTTGTTGAGAGCTGACTATCATTGTTCACATAAATCCACAAGGAGATTCGATACATTGGTCTTTGCTTTCATATATACTACCCCTACCCTCCTCCACACAGGTGTTCTCCCTTCTCGGTATTAATAACTATTCATTTGTGTGCGCTTGTACGCTGCACATAGTGGGCAATTCTGACATCCCAGGGAATCATTTTCTCCTAAATTAGAAAATACATATCTAGTTTGTGGCATTATTTAAATTATTTCATAACATGACCAGTTCCTCCATTCAAAACAAGCTACTTTATCAGGTTACTGCTCATTCCTATTTCATGAAGAC